>JAAAKL020001459.1:0-30845 GCA_010016065.2 Carybdea cf. marsupialis auct. non (Linnaeus, 1758) | reverse complement strand
CGGGGGCATCGCTGATCTCGACCTGGCGCTCGGAGCGTGCGGACAATTCATCCAGGAACTCGTTGCGCATCGCCGATGAGTAGAAGCCGGTCGGGCTGAAGCGGTGCAGCAGCACATCGCCATTGCGCAGCGTCAGCAGTTTTTCCTTCCACGGCTTCGGGATCGGGCTTTCTTTGGTAAGCAGCGGCCGGGTTCCGAACTGAAAGGCGATCGGGCCGAGTTCCTCCGAGCCGATCCATTTTTTCCAGTCGGCCAGATGCCAGACGCCACCCGCCATCACGATCGGCACATTGTCGAGGCCGAAACGGCGCATCAGATCACGCAGCTCTTTGACCCGTGGATAGGGATCTTCGGGTGCCCGCGGATCTTCGCTGTTGGAGAGCCCGTTATGCCCGCCTGCGAGCCAGGGGTCTTCGTAAACGACGGCGCCGAGCCATTCGGAATATTTGTTGTAGGCGCGCCGCCAAAGCGCGTTGAAAGCCCGCGCCGAGGAAACGATCGGATAGTAGTGCACGCCGAAATGGGCACAGATTTCGGAAAGCCTGTAAGGCATGCCGGCGCCGCAGGTGACGCCGTGCACCATGCCGCGGGCACCTTCGAGCACGCCTTTCAGAACGCGCTCGCAACCGCCCATTTCCCAGAGCACATTCACATGCAGACGGCCTTCACCACCGGCCATTGCATGGGCCCGTTGGATTTGCGTGACCCCACCACTGATGCCATATTCGATCAGCTCTTGGTGGCGTTCCTGACGGGTTTTCGCATGATAAATCTGGATTCTAACATTTATTTCTGAGTAATTTACAGGGAAAAGCACTATCTCAAATTTTTGAACCCGAAACGTATGGGGAACGAAGTGGTTGTTGTCTCCCATCAAAACATGTGAGGGAGAAGAGCCCCTCCTACCCAAGATCTTAGCCCTTGGGACAATTTTTCCCTTCTGTAGATAGGCCGAGTCGCCACTTGTTTTGAATGTTTTGATACATTTGGGCGAAAATGTCTATCTTATTTCACCGTTGCCATTCAAATGTATGAGTTCATCAGACATGGTTGTAGGCCTGCAATGCAAAAAAAACTCCATTACAGTCCAACCTAAAACGTTAGAAGCCCCTCAAGAAAAGAATTGGCAAAAAGATATGAAAACATCACTACATTACAAGTAAATTGGATATAAGGCGTCAAACCATTAAGATATCAAGGAATATATTTGCAGAAGACATCAAGATAAGATAAAAGAGTAACACAAAAGAGACCAAGTAGCTTCTTCCATCAGTTGTATGTTATTTTTCACGGATGTGATCTACAATGCACACTAAAAGAGCTTTATTACTCCGAAAGACATGTCACTCTGGTGCTAACTTGTGCAATTCACCTTTTACAGTAAGATCTGATGTCAGCCGTTTGTAATACCAGTCTCTGGCTGGACAGGTACTTGTGGTAGTCCACCGGTGCCTCTGCCCTGCAGAGAAGCGAAAAGATGTCACTCGTTACTTCTTCAAGAGGGTCCAATAGAGCATGCAATGTCTTTAAAGACTCTTATTCTACATCACGATTTTCAGATTTCAAAATGTTTTTGAGAGGAGAGGAGAGGATTTAATACGATCCCGTTGGTGACATACTTTTCTATTTCTCTAGTATCTACCCAAGATTTCAAATTATAAAATGCTATGCCTGCATGCATGCTAAGTTATTATTATTAAGACAATTTAGGTGTGACTCGTAGACTTTACTTAAAGGAAGTAAAGACTTCTTATTTATGAATCTGGTAAGCAGGCACATCGACTATCACCTGATACTACTGACGGCAGCTACTTTTCAAAGTTTATTATGCAACGTTTATTTGCTGTCTGAATACATGGAATTTACTTCTAGGGTCATATATCTAGTTAGTCTTAAATCTACTCTTTTGCTCTATCCACCTCTGTTCCTCTTATTGTTTCTCCATCTGCATGTTTTTAAGACTGGGATTCCATATAGGCACGTACCTATAGGGGTCTATGTCCCAAAGGAACTGCTCGATGCTATTCTCCCACTGTTGATACGCAAAACAATGAACCGTTTGAGCTCTGCCCTCCCAAAAGGAAAGCTAGTCCCTTCATTATGGCCCCCTCCTTTACGAATACCTAACCATGGCCCTAGTTTCAGAGTACTAATTATTTCGTCAGTGACAGCCTAGTCTGCTCCCTTTGGTACATACAAGTACCTCTGGTTGCAGGTACATAGTTTCAGCAAAATCAGAGTCGTGTATAGTCTTAGAAAAGCTAACGATATCACGATAATAGAAGAAGAAGTACGTTTGCTTCGGTTCACGTCCATTTACAAGAGCGAGCAGGGTCTTTTTAGGCTATCGTCCTAAGCACCAGTTATCAAACTATAACCAAGGCACGTAAAATGTTGTCTGCGTCCTTAAGTACGTGATAAGAAGATGGATCGGACTTACACTGAGTAATCCGTGACAGAGAGGACTGAGACAGACACATTGGCCGTGCATTGTGACCTTGAACCTCGGACTGTACCAAAATCAATTTGATTATGAGACAGTTCAACCTGGCGCGATCTCGCAGACGTTTGGGCGTCAGCCTTATTAAGCGGACATCATAGCATAATGAAGATGACGGATCAGCAAACAATTGTGAATCACTCCCAAATGTTAGCGGCAAATATTTGTGGTTAGGAGAGCATCATCACCCATCAGAGCAAAAGAAGCACGAAAATATGACTTTCAGAAAACTGAAGATACTACAAGCTTGAGTTCACAAACAACTCCGATGCCCGGTATTCAGGTTGAAATTTGATAAGAAAAATTTCATCAGCGAAGTAATAAAGAGATGGAGAGGCATTGAGTCATTCTCCACTCGCGGAAAAATGAAAAGTTTGCGTGCCAATTTCCGAAAAATAACTTTTAGGGTAGCAGGATGTAATAATAATCTTGCAATAGCCTGAAGATTTCAAATCTATATTAGGCAACAGAACAGATGTCAGAGGAAGTGATTTCTGGGTGGATATTGAGCTCTTATGTAAACAAGATATAAAGTTTGTATATACATGACCGATACTCGATATCTCACCAGGAAATTATTACAATATGCAACTTAGGGGATCGGACTTGTCCTCCTCTAAACCTTTTGGAACTTGGCACTGGGATGGCTACGGAGTAGGTCTGGATGACAAGCGAGGTTAGGACGTAGGCCATTTGGGATGAAGAAAAGCTTTTGGAGCCCGGTTGTATCTAGAGGACGTTACCAGCGATCAGTTGAGATAAGGTCACCATTATGTTCAAGTGTTTCGGAAATAGTTATAAATCTCGACCCACTAGACAAAGATGTTGCCATGCCAGTCCCATAAATACAAACAAAAACTCGAATCTGTGACATAGCTGACACTTGGTCTGGTTGTAGGTTTGGAACAAGGCAGAAGATCATGGCTACGAGGCTAGAAATCTAATCTGTATCCTTGCTGGGAGTTGCGCGCGGATAGTTAGGAACGCATGCTAGCACGCCAAAGCAAGGAACTTACCAACAGTAGGATAAGATTAGGCTGCAGAACCTACAAGTACGCCGATCAATTCCTTTAATCTTCTAGAAGGACTGAACCCTTGATCACAACTGGTGGAACCGATTCATTCTTATGATAGAAAGACCTGGTAGGGCGTTTGGTGCTGGTAAAAAGGTTGTCTCGGATGCAATGGAAAGTTTGAAAAGAAGATGCACTCTAGATTTGCGCGCACAGTCATTAGATCCTGACTGTTTAAGAAAGTTGCTTCTTGCCCTTCCGCAGAGCCATGTCTGTCTCTTACCAGCATTTGTCTCTATCCGCATATTGATCTTCTTTTCGTTGCGGTTGATTTTAAGCCTTTCACAAGAACGTTTAAAGGCCTATTTCCACAAAGCACTTTTTAGCCACGCGGACACCAGCGATCGCCTTCGACATATGCTTCTCGTCAAAATCTATTAAGTAATCGGCTCTATTCACTGCACAATGGATGTTATATTTGAAGCAATTTTTGAGCGCTCTCCCTCAGCGATTGCGACTTGCTCACCCTCCAGCATCGATAGCCTAATCCACACTCCAGCTTTTAATCGCTAAACTTTAACCGATGCGGGGTTTGGAAGAAAAGTATTTCCTTTCGCTAATTAGGAGGGAAAGTGAGAACGTCACAAATCAAAAGTTTTCGAAATAGTAAGATTTGACTCCAGATATGTAAAGGCAGCCCTGTAATAGGCTGTTTCCCAAAATAGCAGACCTGTAGAGTACATGTGTTTAATGCACTCCCTTCCCCCTCCCCCCTTATCACGGTATCTCCTGAGTCAGAGATTCTATGTGGAGGAAGACGAAGGTTACAATCAGGTGTGTTTTTTGAGATGCAAGATGCTGAGGGACGCGATGATTTTGCTTAGAGATAAACATTTTGGAACACGAATGACTCTTCAGCAACTAGAAATATGTCTAAAAAAAATCGAACAAAACATGGAATTTCATAGGTACATTCATGATTATGTGGAAGAATGGAGTAATAAGGTTGATGTTATGAGGTTGTCCATTAAGGAAGCGACTGCCAAGTAGAACATGTATACGAACAGCTGTTGATTAGAATGTTAAGCAGTATCTTAGCTGGACATGCACAACTTACTGCCAACTTCAGGAATATGCAACCAGCAGCGAGGAGTTAAATATCTGGAGAGATGAATTTATGAGTTTCAAAAAAATACCAATTTACATCCTCAAGAAATGAAGAAATCACCGTGAAGTGTAAAATTTACGATCATTTTCTTTCTTTCGCCTGAGGAGTACCACTGTTGCTGCCTGGCAACCGAATACTGTAAGCATTTACTCATTTGCTAACTTAAGATATGGAGTGTCACGCTCCAGCTACTTAAGAGGAAAGGTGAAGTCTCTCATCCTATTGTGTGTAGCAAAGCAGAAACCGCTTGTTTATCAGAAAAGACTCGTAAGCCTGTTTACACGACGATTTAGACTGCTCTTCTATTGCTAATAACTTCATTCAGGTTGTCAAGGTACTTCTTGAAAGAATGGGACGAATCTGGAGTTCATACTGCCATACAACAATAACCGAATCTGTATTTTCACCTGGCATAAAGACGCGAAATTCCTATTATCTGTAAGGATATACCATTTACCTCTGAAAAAGTAGAGCCCTTGGGGCATCTGTTCAAGAAACAAATAAATCTCCAATTTACCGCAAATCTGATAGTTTCTCCAGCAATACAATTAGAACAATACAAACTTCAATTTGTATTATCCTCGATGTAGTAGAAGAACTGCAAATGAAAGGATATCAAGACTGTTTACGAGACCGTTAAGTACTTTTTCAATCACTGACTTGAATAGCATGCTACGACTATAAGGGAAACAATAGATTGAGTCGGAAGTACGTATAAACTGGACATGTAATCCGAATTGTTCATAAGTTAGATTGTTGATGACATCTAATCTATGTATTCTTCTTTCATTTCAAAACAGGCGTAGCGGTTGGAGCCAAGGTTGTAAACAAGTGGTGCAATCACTATTTAAACTTTGGTATCAAGATGACATACACCTAATCTTCATGCTTATTTTCATCGGTTTTATCACAAAATTTGCAAGCACTGAAGAATATTTTCTAGTTGCATCAACAATATTTGGTAATGATAATTCCCCTTCAAAACGCGGGGACAGGGAGTAAACTTAGGCAGAGAACCGCGTGCAAATATAGCCGCAATGCATGGCAGGCTGTTGATGCCCTCTGTGCATGAGCTACGTATCATCACAGTACCCCCAATTACATTAAATGCTATATTCCGTTAAAGGTTGTTTGGTGTTAGAAGTCACATACAATTTATCATACATACAAATCAGAAATGAGGATTAAATTTCATCCACGTTCAAGGTAGAAAAATTTGGGTCAACATCAGGTTACGGCAGCTCAGTTGGTGGTGCCAGGTTGAAACCTAGATTGGTAATATTTTTCTCTAGTGTCTCTTCAAAACTGATGATACTATTTACGGCACATTGTTTTATTGTCTGGAATATGCTACTATCATATTTCCTGGTTAAGTTGAAATGGATGCTACATCAATCTGGTATTCCTTCTCAATCTCAAGTCTAGCGATTTTGTACTCTGAGGAGTGTCAGACGAAAAAGGCTTTTCAGTACTAAAATGTTTTGTTTTGTGCAGTTATATTATTTTGTACCAACAACAAAAGTTTTGTACACCAATCTTATATAATTTAACACTACTAAAAAGATTTTAGAATTTGTTTGCTGTCACTGCGTTCTGTTGACATGATTAAGTCAACTCAAGTAAAATGAGATGGTCCAAAGAGTGGCTTTGGCTGAAATCCTCAAGTGTATCTAATGCCTGTTGAATAGAGTATACCTTTGTACATAAACATGGAAACGGGTTTTATACTTCCTAATTTTATCATTGGACTGTCATATCTACACCCACAATTGTTTTTACAATACCGTCCTTCAGGCGCGGCACGTAATTGCAGGGTAGAACAATGGAAGTAACCCAGTTGTTGAGTTCTGTCTTCCGCACAACGTGACAGGGTGGAAGCAGCCAAAAAACTTGTATAATTGATTTTCCATAAAACAGACTGCAGTTGACTGCTCGCTTGGAGGCATTCTTAGCAATTGATAAGTCTGTAAGAAAATACGCAATTATACTAGGAAGTGAGGTAATAGGCAAGAAGGTACAGCACGCTGGGTCATAGGGAAGACGTTCAAACACGAAATCGTTGTGTCGCCATGTCGAAGTCTCAGAAATCAGGCAGTTTTTTAAAATACGCACCCAGGACTTTGCTTGCTTAGATAAATACAAGAAACCTTTCTCTAAACAAGCAGTGAAGACTCAAAGAAATGGATTCTGATCAGAAGGACAAGAGGAACACATTCTTCTAATTCCTAAGGTTTATAGCAGTGGTTCTCAACCTGTGGGTCGCGGCGTCTATATAGTGGGGTCGCGAAAAGTAGAATGACTTATGCTGGGTTCATAGGTTTTTATAGAGTTACAAAGTCAAAACAAAAAGTACGCCAATGACAAAGCTCCCTCAGACAAATTAACACTCTTTTCAAATTTCTCTTGTCATTGCAAATACATACGACTTTTGATTAACTAGATGCCTATAGAGTTATAATCAGGAAGAGGGTATCAAACAATATATGTATGTTTATATATGTGACCAGGCGATGTCACAAGATGTACTACACATCAGTTATGAGCACAATTAACATAGTCTCACAGCATTGTTTTATTGCAAAGTAGAAAGGTTAAGTTACCTTTGTTATACGTCGTGTTTAGCATGTGATGTTCAGCAAGTCTCGTGTTCTAGTTCCAATCACATGATTGGCGTTAAGGCCGTTATCCTTTGTTTGTGTGGTATACGGGAATCCTGATGTGTCCTTGAGTTCATCTCATGACTTCTAGGATCTGATATTATAAATACCAACGCATGAACAGGGCAATTCAGTTGCAAATATTCTCGAGCGAACGCCAAGTCGAACTCTTCGTTACATGTCGCTCTATTCTGAATACGAAATAACGCGAGATCAAACAGCTTTGTGTAGTCTTGGAGGAATTTATCTCCGAAAGAACCGCAAGCTCGGTCATAGTCGACAGGATCCTGCCAAGCAGTTCGTAGACTATGTTCGAATGGAGAAAGAAAAGAGCGAAAAGGGTGTTCCCACGATAAAAAGGTCGTGTACCCCCAAATTTTAATCGCCCGGGGCCCGCCCTGCCTCTCGGCAGCACTGACGACTTTATTGGAACTAGCAGAAACATAGGCCTAGGTTAACCTGTTGATAAATTCACTTTCCTGGTACCAGTTGATCCAAATACCTCAGACGATGTCACACGTAGAGTTGCAACAGTATCATCGGCTTTTTAGAAGATTTGTAGTGCCGCAATATCAAAACAATAGACATTCACAGTTTCTCTCTCTCGTTGGTAACGGACCGATACGGATATGTTTCAAGAAGTAAAAAAGAAGAAGATGCACTGGTTTGGTCATGTTGTCAGAAGAACTGATGAAAGCTATGCCCTAAGAGCACATAAAAAAGAACCTAAGAAGACCACCTAAGAGATTACATGATTTAATCCGGGAAGGTATGGGTCTGATACTCGTGACATCTAAGCGAAGAGTCAAAAACCGAGAAAATTAGAGAAGATCTCGCCGGGATTACGCATATGCGTCAAGTAAGTCAGAACCTTCCAATCACTATTTGATCTGCTGCTGATTGCTTTCGCTAATGGTATAGACTTCCCGTAACGGGTTTATGACGGAGAAACCAGAAGTGACAGCTCTGTAGTTCTGCAGCTTTTTAATTTACGTCGCGATTTGGTCACTGTTCTTCACTTATGAAACGCTATCAATTACTTGACCACGTTTCCATTCATAGCAAATTACGTCACTAAGATAACAAAAATGTCTACCGTTCCCTTGTTTGTTTGGGTCTTTAATGATAGTTGTTTTCAGCAAAAACAATTAGCCTTCCGCTATCAAAACAGGTTCCTGGTGTGACACCATGGAGCTCCCTCGGGTAATCCAAACACCTACATTGGACCACATCTATAGAAGCTTATCATCCTATCCAGGAAATCAAGCCGGTAAGTACCGCTATTAAAGCAAATTGTAGTTGTTTCAGAATAAAGGGATACTGTTACATCCAGGTTCCTTTATACCGTAACCTGCAGGGGTAAATATGAGAACCATATTGAAATGCACTGTGATGTGAGGGCTTAAAGTTATTATGGCATGGCATGTCCGAAGGAAGCGCCATTCCTCAGGACGACAGTCTACAGTCTACTTTTCTCTAGCATTTCTTCGCACTTTCTGTGCTGTATCTCTAAACTTCTGTTCATCCATAATCATCATCAACAACATTTATGTACGATTATCACTCTGTAAATACACATATAGCTTTGAGTAACCAATCTTGATCAATTATGTGCCCCTTCTGGGAGGTTATGTCTCCCTTGTGGAAGCCTCTCTACCTATCAGGTTGTAAAATGAGAGAAGCTACACTGTTTGTAAAGTTCTGGTGTTCTTAAATATATTTTGTATTCTTAAACCTTCGTTTGCTTGCGAAATCACATGAAAATCTAAATGTAGTATCTTTTGTTGACTTAAAGAGCTCCACCGATAGGTACCTTCATAATAGCATGAGTCGTAAACTCTTGATAGCCCATATAAGAAGAGCCTTGTCATAAGAGAGGGGCTGGGACATTAGCTTCATTTATGCTAAAGAGAGACTCTAGTCCTCCTTGCTTTCTGATGTCAGATATGATATCGTAATGTCAGTGTTCTTCTTACACATTTTACACTCATCGAGGCTTACTGGTGTAGGAAGGAAGCCAATGAAGAGGAAGAGGGTTGAGGGCAGACCAGATAGAGAAGATAGAAGATAGAAAAGGATAAGACTTTAAGGCAAGACAACAACATAGACAAAGAAATGATCATTGTTTTGTTTCTGATTGGCATTGAAAATTTCTGTAGACAGTATTAAATAACGTCTATGAAGCTGCAATTATTCAAGAAGGTAAGTCCAGTTCTCTCTTCATTGCAATATCAAGGAAAGAAGATGTGGCATCATGTGAATTATATCACACAGGTGGCCAAATAAGCCATTTCACTAAGATTCAAGAGAGAACAGTTAGTTATTGAAGATGAAGACAAAAAAGTTTAGCTGGAGTGGTATAATCTATAATAGAGTAAGACGCAGCAAATATAATCTGTGATTTTCAAGTAAGCATCAAAAACTGTCTGGGTTTCAAAGGAGACATTAACCTCTTCTTTATGGACTACATTACAGCATTTGATAGAGTAAGGCATTTAAAATATCTTCAAAAACTGCACATTGACGGGAAAGACATTAAATTAAGAGAAACATAGACCAGTCCCAGAAAGCAGTCATACGAGTAGATGAAGACGTAAGAGGCAGTGGCCATTCGGGAAGGAAGTGAAAGAGATAGGTAAGACGTTAGTGCCATTAAGGCAGACGTTAGTTTAACAACAAAAAGAAGTTATTCAAAAGTGGCAGCTGACAGTGGAACGAAAATGCACTGACACGAGGTGACAATTTTGAAGTATTTTGGAATGAACATATCAGATGATGAAAATACGGTAAAGCAATTCAACCAAGAATAGTTGAAGCAAAAAAAGTTTTCTAGAGCATTGATACTATTGCAAGAGATAGATCAGTAACACTGGACAACAGACAGCGAGGGCTACAATGTTAGGATGAACCTATCCCGACGAAATCATGCACTTCTACAACAATGGGACGGCAGGAAGTGAAGGAGTAGAGATGCGGTTTCGAAGATGTATTCTCCATGAAGGGAGTCATAACCTAATGGCCTCCTTCCTAGATACTCCAACCGTAATGGATACACCGTCTTGGTATGCTATTGATATACTAGGACCAAACACGTAGGTCGTAGAAATATATTTTAAAAGAGGGTGCACAGCGAAAAAGGATTACCAATTAAGTCAGGAGCACACCCAGCTCGAAGTGTGATCCCGCAAATCCGCCATATCTTTTATTTGCTTCATCTAAGACCCCGTTTATACGAGATCGGATCCATCTGGGGCCGGATCCATTTGGATCCGTACTCGTTTTTGCAAGCGTTTACACGGGTACGGATCCTAAATTGACATGCATTTAGACGAGATCGGATCCATTTGGATCTGCTTGAAAGCGCATGCGTGGAAATAGTTTCTAAAATAGGGTGGGAAGAGTAGACCTGCTCAAATTGCTCGATTTGTAATCTGATACTACTTTAAGGAGAAGAGCAGTCTCCTCATCCGTCCAGTTTGACACTGTTCTTACTTTTATCTGATCAGTTGCTACTATTGATTTAAATCCTGAGTGGTAAAACTTAAGAAGAGAAACGTTTTATTCCTTGTACTGCGCCTTGCTTTTATTGAGATGTTTTGCATATCAAATTTGGCGCCAAAATAACGGTAGCCCATGTTGAATATACCTCATACTGGAAATTCTGTAACTTCAATTTCGATCAGAGCCCATTTGGATCCGATCCCAAGCGTTTGCACGAGACCTGTCTGGTACCGAAGCCAAACGAGACCAGTTTTCAAATCAATCACAAACGAGCACGGATAGCAGATCCAAATGGGATCGGATCCACGAGGTCTCGAGTAAACGTAATGCTGATCCGTACCAGTTTGGGTGCGGATCAATTTGGATCCACTCTCGTGTAAACGCAGTCTAAGTTTGGATATTTCTCCTGGTACTGGTTAAGTGGTATATACGATTATACTGGATGCATCTACAAAGAAATTCTGGTCAATCTAAAAGTAAGAAGCAGAAATTAGATATGTAATGACTGAAAGCAGATATCGGTGTTATAAAATCTCGAAGGTGAAAAATCGCATGACCGCGGGGCATTGACCCACGGTCTCTGCGTTGCGCAACGAAGACGCTTTTCCACTAAGCTACGGTCCCATACTAACGAGAGAGAGACATTTGGATGTCTATCGTTGGTATTGCATCGCTACAGACAAGTAAACCAAGTCAGTGCAAAGTCAAACACATGCATTTGTTGCAAAAGGCACTTTTCATACGTTGAGAGAGATGCACATATGGATATCCGATATCGAAAAGGGTAGAGCCTACTTATTTTTTTAAAAAAATGTGCTCTTAACAAGGCTTAAATGCCACTGACATGTTGAGAGCTACAAAAAAGGAAGGCGTAGAAAAGACAGGTAAATTAAGTAAAAGATTGAACTAATAGAAACCTGTTACTAAGAACCTTGGACCGATTAAGGATATAGTCATTAGGGAAGCACGAGGTAGAAAGAGAATTCTAGAGAGTGGCAATGCGAGGAAAGAAACTCATGGCATAAGTGGAAGTCCTGCACTTAGGTACCTCGACAGCGAATGGATGAAGCTTCATGGAGGACGAAGTAGTACGTTGCACAGACTTTAATGGTGAAACCGAGGAAGAGTGCTCCTTGCTACAACGTCCATTTAAATATCTGTAGAATACAGAAAGAGATGATATAGCCCTACGGTGTGCAATAGCTTCAAGGGTCCCAGAGAGCTCAGGAACAATCAGGTTTGACACTGGACGTTGGATACAATCCAAATGAGGTGGGAGGTAGGTGCAACAGACCAGATATGGCAACAATACTCCATACAAGGTCGTATTGAAGATTTGCAAAGATAGAGAATATTCTCCGGAGAGTGGTACTTCTGTGCCCGATAGAGAGAGCCAACTTTCGTGGAAGCTGACGTGGCAGTAGTGTCAATATAGGATCTCCAAGAGAGTTCCTAGGAGAAGGAAGCCCAAGAGGCCTGACACCCGAACTCACAGGGAGCTGGACATCATACATGATGATTTGTGGAAGATTTGGTTTCTTATGGCGGTGGTTGAAGAGAAGCTTTGTTTTCTGCTCATTGAATTTAACAAGCTATTTCCTTCCTCAACCAGCAAACACGTGGAGATCGTTCTCAAGAAATTCTGCAATCCTAACTTTATCTAAAGGAAGTGGCTTGCCCAGGCATGAGTAAATAGTGATGTCATCAGCAAAAATACCTAATTCTGCAAGGATCCGATCAGGCAGATCATTTATATAAAGTAGAAATAGAGTTGGACCAGGCACAGAACCCTAGAGAATAAGCAAGTGTCGTAATATTTATATATACGGCGCTGTGGGGTTAGAACCCAGGATCCCCCACACCGAAAACGCCGACTTTACCACTGCACTAAATACGTCTATTCCGAATTCTCACCACCACTAGCAATTTAGCATTAGCAATAGCTAGTTTTTTGTTTCGCTATTAGTTTCATTAGTGCCATTTTTCATATGTAAGTACTAAAGCAGACACACTAACAATCATGGAATACATAGTATAGAACTGAATAAGCATAAAATAGTATAAACATATACTACTAAGAAGTGGTAGGAAAGGAAAAGCAAAATAACACAGTTACATTAGGTTTCATGGTAAAAATAGCAAAAGTGAAGAAGGAATGTGAACCACTGGATCTATTCTTACAGCAAGGAATACCATGTGTGATTCAAACACAGTACCTTTCATTTTTTACACAGGAAGGGGTACTTATTTGCAGATATTAAAAATAGTACGTTTATTGCCTTAGAAAAGGCAATTGTTTTCTGCTCTGCCAAAAGGGTACTTAGTAACGTACAGAAAGGTGCCAAAGCTTGTTTAAAAAAAGAACATTTGATACAAATATGTGGAAAATGCGCCAACTTAGCAATCTGCTTTAGAAAAAGGGCGCCTAACGTTGCAGTAAAGAGTTCCAATATAAGTTTGAAAAGGGTACTCCGTTGCAATGGGAACCTCCTTCTATGTCTGTTCTTGAAAAGGGCATCTATCTCCATATTTGTTTTCAAAAGGGGAATCTGCTCTGTTGAAAGCTGACTGATGTAAGTTTGAGAGAAGGAGCACATAAAAGACGGCCACCTACTTCCATATCTGAGCATGCGTCTCTGCAGACAGAGGGTATCTAAAGGTGCATATTTGTCGGGAAAAGAACTGTTTTTACGAAAGGAATTGAACATTCGCTTTTATCATAATGTTAGGTATAGAAAAAAGGCATCGTGTGAATAAAAAAGAGTAAATAATCAGAATATAGAGTTGTTCCTAGAAGGGCTCACGTAAACGTATATAACGTGTAGGTGTTCGGGGCCAAGATCCGCCGAATCAAAGCGAGGCTCGATCGCTAAACCTGATCGAAAGGCACACTATTATCAAACAATCGCCATTCCCAAAATCTCTAAGAGGCCGGTACACATAGCCACTGCAGTAACTTTAAAGACATGTTTTTCTTTATTATTTCAGCTGAACGACCCAACTGAGCAATCATTGCTACCCAAAGCCCAACGTTGATGTCAGTGAGCGTTGCTTTGATTCAGCTGCGTGAAAGTGGCGTAACTTGTGCTGAACTCAGTGCTGAACATAAATGGGCCTACCATTCGCCTTCAATAAAAAAGGGGCTCGTATCCTTCAGTCCTTGATTTGCAACGTCACTAATAAAATACCGGTGACTGATCACTTTTCTGAGATCACGCGATATATGCTCTTGGTGAACTGTCCAGTCTTTCATGCTCTGGCAAAAATGATTAGCACTTGGTATATCTGAAAGATATTATATCGATGATCAGATTCAAACTTATTTTATACTCAGATTGATAATTTCATAAAATGTATCTCACCCTTTACAGCCAGTGCTATACCAAGGGTAGAGATAGGGGGTCATACCTCGGCGTTACAGACTGAAAAGTTGGGGTCTAGGATTCGTTGTCCCATAAACGCTACAAATGCAAGATTGCTAGACCAGGCCAAACTTTATGACTTGTATTTTCAAAGCTAAGCACAATACGGGAACTTGGTACGGCCCTGAGAGACCAAAGGAAAGAACAGATTTGGGCAGACTCTTGTAAGCCATGGGGCCTATACCAAGAGCCTACACCAACGTATCTCACAAAGAGAACCACTCTCTTATGGGGGTCGTAGACAACAAAACAACTGTATTCAGGGCTGTTGGCTATATTTAAATCGGAAACGAAATCAATGTATGGGTGCAATGGTAAATGGAACATGATCAGTAGAAATAGAAATTTAAAATCCAGGTGTAAACAAAATTATGACATGTACTACACCTATTCTAATTTCACTCATAGGGGCCACGTAGATAATCGTTGCGTCCTGCCCCTGGGTCCAAAATAAACAAGCTAAAGCAGAAGTCGGCTCTTGCAAAGTACCAGATGCCCTCAAGGCTACCTAATGGTTCACTTACGTTGTTGACTTCTGTACTATTTGTTAACACTAACACAATTGGGTGTGTCTAAAAAAGCTGACCTCCCCTGCTAAAGCATACAAGTGGAAATCGAAATAACCAATCAAACACAAGCTCGTCATAATCTCGATTCTATTTAATGGGTGCACTTTCGGTGCAGAACTTCGTCCAACACCCCGATATTAGTAAATAAATCCCCTTCCAGTCGGGAAGTTCACGAACACATATTGCCCTAATAAAAGCGGCAGACAGATTTTGCGAGTCTGCCGCAGTAAACAAACCCCGTTGAGTTGTCTACGTTGCTCGACCCATATCGACGCCAATCTCCTCGTCCATTCACAACGGCACTTCGTAACGAGTCATCCAAAATCAGTGTCGACTGTTATGTTTCTGTTCTTCCAGCCTTCACTTGGATTGGCTTCGTTTCTTGTTCTTTCACAGACACAACAGAAGTAGGCCTTCGCCAAGGAAAACTTGTCTGAGCATTACGAGGGCGGACGTGATTAAATGGTAATCACTTTTGCCAGCTTTCACTCAGATGAAAAGAGATTTGCTTTTGATAACAGGACAGGCTATTTTAAGACGGGGGTACACTAAGGGTAGCATGTTTCTCAGAATACTTGTCGTCTAAAATTTTCGCCGTGACTACACTGTTTACAGTTGAATACAATTGATATTAAAAATCGATTTTAAATTTCGTGCAATGTTATGGACTAATTATTATGCTTATTTTTAATGTTTAAGCAAAGATGATCGATTTTGTTGGAAGAGACTACCCCCGTGAAGTAGATGACTAGGCTGCTCAGTTATGCTTTGGTTTTTGTCAGTTGTAAAAAGCTTAGCGTGCCGATCTTTTTGTATGAGGGTAAACATAAAAATAACGGATCCGTGTCCAGATTCTTCTTTGGTTGTTTCTTTACAGCCTGACTTCATGACAAGCTCACAGTTAACGTTTTTGTTTTCCGATTATTGTAACGATCATACCCAGACTCCTTTCTATAAAACCAATGAAGCGACGAAGCTGGGGCTGTGGGGAGAAGGAAAGCTAGCAGTCATTGCGCGACACTTGCTATTATTCTCCTCGTCTTTTCGTCAGATAGAGCTCATAAGTAGCTGTATTTACTGCGAAATCCTGGTCGTTTATGATATATTTAGGATATGTCAGGACACTTGAAAGATTCTCTGTGTTGACATGATTAGTTAGCAGCACAGGAAACAACGGTGACAGTGCATACTCCACTTTCAATGTTCCAGTTTTACCCGTTTAGCATCGAAACACCTCTTTCGAAATTAAAAACGAAAACTATTGCGTTGATCAAAGGACTCAAGCATCATTCTCTCATTTCTGATAACGACCTAGCGACCAAACCATAGTCCCAACGAGACATACTTATTTTCAAATATAACAGTTTAGTAGATGTAACAAAAATGTAAATGAAAAACATTTGCCACGACTGAGGGTAGATGCTGGTATTGCAAAATCTCGATGCTGAAAAGTCCTGGGACCACAGGGAATCGAACCCACTGTTTCCATAGTTGCAAAACGATAACGCTTTTCCACAAGTTACGGTCCCTTATTAAGGAGAGATAGTGATTTGGGATGTCTATTGCTTCTATTGTGTCTCTACATATCAATTTTTATGCCAGTTTTTTTTTGGCCAGGATTTTTGTTCCTAGGCTAAAGATATCACATTTTGGAAAGGATTCCAAAAAGGTAGGATCTGAGACCGTTTTTAATATTGGTGGAAAGTGCTATTCTAAAGTTTTCTAGAAACGGACCATTCCCGTAACTAACAACATCAACTACAAAATTTGTTCTCAGAATGATATTCACACCCGCTTAGCAATAGCATCTAGCAATAGCCACAAAATCTCACCCTCAAATATCGTTAACAAATGTGTCTCCGAAACTCATGTGACAAGTTTATGATATTTGTAGCTAGATGGCAAACTAAAATAATGACGCTTCATTTGTGTCAAGTTATAATTGATCCGCAGATAAGACAATCTCCAATATGACTCTAAATTCGGTCTTCCAAAGCCGAGGGCTGGTGATATATGGCTACTTCACGTTTTAGGCAATATACTAATTTGAGGAACAGAGTACTTAAACGCTGAACATACTGTTTATTCATTCACGATATATCTGAGCAAGTACCTAGGAAGAATCTCAAACGTGGGGGGTGGGGTAGAGGGACAACAGTTAAAGACCACTTTTTTACTTCGTGTTGGGTTTAAGAGTGACTAAAAGGGTACTTTTTCGTATAGCAAAATCTTTGGAGGGTATGTGCCCCAGAGCCCCCAATTCCTACGTCTCTGTATCTGAGCCCTATGAATATAAATTGACAATACATAAAAGTATGAATCTTCTTCGTTATCACTGCATGATACTTTTTAGATTATTTCATCAAGTCATAGCTGATACCCCAACCCCACCCCTCAAAAGAAGCCCCCCCTAAAAAGCATTGCAATAACGAACTGATTATATGCCCCAGGATTGATATTGTGGTATTATTTTATTTTTAACTTAATTTTCAGTTTGAAGAAACTTCATTAACGAACGGCTTAACACAAATGCACTTGTAGTGGCCAATCTCGTATGTTAGTTACATACTCTTGCAAGGACGAACGATGCAAGTAAAAAGATCACTGTGTCGTTTTATGAAGCAAGCCAAAAAGTTGCGGCCCGATATCTAGCTTGGTATACAGTATTTTCAGATGTTGTTCCCGAAGTAACTTTAGCGAAACGTTAGCCTTCCATTACACCGTTCGCCATTACATGTTATCATGAGGCTGGTCTACATTACGTTGGGATATAGTTTACAGGCCACACAATACATTTTAAATTGAAGGGTTTCGAATACTATCTACCGCCCAGGAAGAGTTCTGTAGTGACGCAATATCCAAACAATAGACATCCCAAATTTCTCTCTCGTTGGTACGGGACCGTAGCTTAGTGGAAAAGCGTCGTGTTGCGCAATACGGAGACCGTGGGTTCGATTCCACGTGGTCCTACGAATTTTCACCTTCGAGATTTTACAACAACTATGTCTACATTCAGTCATTTCAGTTCTAAGCCCCATGGTGGGTTTCGGGTAAAACTTTGTGGCTTTGATAGTAATTGTGCTTTACTAGAAGCCAAAACAACTTGTTTAAACGAGAAGTTGTATGTAGACCACAGCAGAAAAAAATTCTTTGCTATGTTGTTATAATTTGCAAAGCAGGCAAACCTAAAACTGACAAATTTATTTAATTCCTAGTTATGCTCATGCTCTTTGAGATCAGGACAAGTCCACTCGATGAGTTCGTCAACGTCTATCTTCAGCTGTCTACCAGTAATGACTGGTAGACATCGCTGTTATAAAGTCTTCATGGCGAAAAATGGTGGGACCAAGGGTAATCGAACCAACGGTCTCCGTAGTTGAGCAACATATGATGCTTTGCCATTTAAGCTGCCATTCTTCACCAAAAAGCGAGGAAAATTTGATATGTCTATTGCTTGGTATTGCGTCTCTACATAGCTGAGCTTCTATGAGTATGAGAAGGTATGAGTAGCACCATGTTCAGTTGCTTTTTTCCGCTTGTTAACATGTTACAGAATTAATGATATGATTGCTTTTAAACAGAAACGTAACTTTTTAGAAAACAGGAAAATGTTAATACACACTTTTTTTTATAAGAAACTTTTTTTATAAGAAACTACTACTACGATGGACTAAACGCTAAGAAACTTTTAGTACTATCTTAAATAAAAAAGAATGAATTAAGAAACTGTGGTGAATTACTAAAATGGAAAAGAATGGGACATTTTGTATATTTGACTCACGTCAGACAAATATATCACAAATACATTTTACTTTATGTGATTACAATACATTTAAGAAACTGTTAAGAAACTTTTAGAACTAGGAGGCCTTCTTGGGTTTCTTATAAAAAAAATGCGTGTAACCCATCTGTATTTTGCAAGAATATCCAAGTGGTCCGTACCCCCTAGCTACCCCTCTCACGAGCCTCTGCACTGATTTTAGGGTTTTAATCAGTTGCTTCTTGTTTGCTCCTTAAGTATTGCTAGGTTCGTTTTTTATTTCTTATGTATCGGTCTTCTTATTTCCACCAAGGCCAGTAGCTGTTGATATTATGATGATAACGTCCCGTGTTTATCATCCAACGACCTTGTAGGACGCCCCAGCAGGCCAGTTCAAGTCAACTATATTTGCATAAAAGAAGAGTCAATCTGGACAGGAAGACTAACGTCACACCCTAGTGGCTATAAAATGCTGCGGATTCCGCTCGGTGATATTCTGATGCATGCCATGGTTCAAGCGAATGACAGTATTTGATTGTTAATTTAGGGAAAACAGAAACGCAAAAGAGTTTACGGACTTTTTAGTAGAGATACATCCTTACCTACGATCTGATTGAATCAAGCAAACTCCCCAGCGAGGGCAGTGGTGTTTATGTCATGTTTTTATGGATAGGCAAGAATAGAAGAGCGTATCTTTCATCCTAGGCTGTCTGGTGCACAAAGACAACAAAGCAAGGCCAATGTTTTGACACTTCCATCCTGGGCTTTCAAGTTTTCGTTTCTAGTAGCTGTTACAGGTAGGGAGATATAAAATGTTGTTCTCGTGTAAAGAAGTGATTCTTGCTTAAGAAGTTACTACTGTTCCTTGTTACCTTGATTTTTTGACCATCTAGCCCGTACCGACAACCAGATCAGCGATTGAAAAGATGTGGCGTGCTGCTCAAAATGCCGAAGCGAAAGAACCATCATGTCGATCATTTTCACCAGAGCATGCCATTTCGCGTTTTAGGAGTCGGAGGAATGTTGATTATATAGAATATTTTAGTAGGACTGTAGGGAAAGTACGTCTTTAAAACATCAGACTGGATTTGAATGACAGACAAAAACACGACAGAAGTTCGTTGGTTCTCTGGCTTACAGGATTTGTCTGTTGCAGCGTAAGCAAAGCGTCGTCGCGTTGAGGTTTAAACTTTCGGGGAAACGGACATTAACAAGTGAGTTAATACTGCTGATTAGATATGGATTCGAAGAAAGTTAATGAAAAGTTAGTTAATTTAGTGAAAGGTTGATGCATGTTGCCAAAGACAAAGCTCGTTTAGGATTGTTGTTTTGATCAAAGAAGAAAGGAGGAAAGTTGGTTTATCGTAACTCTCTATTTTCAGAATTTAGTCATAACTAACAAGAGGCAACAGTTCTCTTGCAGAGTTGGGGATTTTCTCGTCCATCAAAGCAAGAGCGTGGTGATCACAAGCATCTACCTAGGGCAGGTGATCAAGAGACTTGAATGTTACTTTCTTACCAGGGCGATACACTGAGTCATTTCTAAGACATGTGTAGTAGATTATATAGTTCAATGTTTCAACTTTTATCTGTCGATTAACTGATTTTGGTATTAAATTTGGCTGACGAGTAAAGATAGTTAGCTTGAAAGTGTTTACCAAGTATTGTAGCTTCATACGTTTGATGGGCAAATAGTCAGTTAAAAGAGAAGTCTTATGATAGGTCTCTAAGTTATCCAAGCTGAGGGGGACTCAAGCTATGGGTAGCTTCTCATGTTAGAAAGTTGAGTCCGATTCGCGAACAATTGCAACATTATAAACGAGAAGGCGGGGAGAGGGTTATTGTAGACCAAGGCGTACCATCTTGCTGCCATCACTCTGGCAGGATTCTAGTTGTGTGCCCTGTTGCAAAAGCCGTCTTCCGCGTATTAATGTTAAGCAAAATTTCGCAAAAACAGTCTTATCCTACCACATTGACAGTAAAAAGGATTGTGATTCCGTTGGTTCTTGAAACTGCTAAAGTTTACTGCTGATCCTAAAGATTTTAAGCTTTAAAGAAAAAAAACCACAAGGTAGGACGGCGCAATATCTTCTCGCCAAACCTGTTCAACTCATTTCATCTCTCTACCGAGAACGTGCAAATTCTGGTGCATTTTGTCATTGCGTCGTAGTTATATTGCTGAGTTTAGAGCTGACTGTTTGATGACGGGCGTTTAAGTTTCTTGAAAGCATACCGTAGGACATAATTGTGTTGTGTCGGAGGTCCAAAAGAGCAGCATAATCAAGATCGATTTTTGTTCTACTAGACTGATTTAGGTGAATAACGGTTTTTGTTCATTCTTTTCATGACGATAAAAGTTCCAACAGATCAAATTATGAGCGAGGTAATTAGGATTTAATAACTCGCCCATATTTGGACGTAACTGTTAAGGGACGCGTCTTTCCATGATGCTTTCTATTTAAATTTAAAAGAATGGAACTCATAATAAGCTGAGAGTACAAGACGGAGTTTCGTGTGGCGCTTTGTTCGTTTGCCATTTTGCGCTTTTGTTGAGACACCAGGGTCTAAAGTTCTAAAGGTAAACAGCGCCAGTAGCAATAAAAGCCAAAGACTTGCGTATAACTGTTCTCGGACGATTTGTTTAATTAACTGTCTATTTATTGAAAACGGGAAAAGATTGTATTACGCGGGATCCTCTGCTTTCTTTACAAGAGCCCAGGGGCATTTCGTCGTTTGTGACCCACATATGTGCTAGAAAAAATATGCACACAGACCAGTTCTATCCAAGTAAACGAAAATAAATATACTCATGACCAGTTTAGAAAATGCAAACTAGAGTAGAAGCCCAATGAAGATCTTATTACATCCCGTTATTTCATGAAAGATACCGTTGATCAAATTACATGTAAGAAGACGAACTTTCGTTGGTTCTCCCTTTTTAGTATCAAATGTTCAAGAAACGGTTTTCTTTCTCGAACATTGTCGAATTGCAACATTTTACCTCGAGGAATAAAAGCGAGTAAAACTCAAATGTTTGCTTGAAGTAATCCTTGTTGTACGAAGGGATATTACCGCTGTTATCCAGCTGGACTGGGACAGATATTGAGTCAGTAGGTAACCTTGAATGCAAATGACGTAAACGTCTGGCACTTCACAACTTGCCCGAAGGGGAGGAACAGAGGGCATGACAGATTGGGGTTACCAGCTGTCGAATCACAAGTTTTAGTGTGGGTCTTTTATTTTCAGGGGGTTATAGTTTTATGATATTTGCCTTGGCCCATCGTAAAGTGGCAAATGGCGTCTGCCCGCCCCCTTCCCTTGCGGTCAAAGAAGTAGAGGAATCAAATAGCTTTCATTCGGAAGATGTCTGCAGGTTCGATAGTCGAACTTTATTTTAAGCGTTTTGTATTCTATATGTAATTGCTTCAGGGCGTGCCTTTTCCGCTTTCCGCTTTTACACCTCACTTTTTGTAAACAAGCAGTCTTGTCACGTACTGGACGTTCTATTCTTGCAAAGAAAAGGACTGGTCTCAAGACAGACACTGCGTCTTCCGTGGGAAGTTTTCTAATCGACTGATTAAACAAGGCATTCGGTTACGCTACTGTTTCTCACGAAAAGGGACGTTTGCGAACTCGTATAAAATATAACGGGTAAGGTTGCCAGCGCTTTTTTCCTAACTCGGCCGTATTCTTTTCTTTACAGACGTCGCGAATCAAGATGGCAATGGATAAAACTCCCTTCGGTTATCTGTCAAAGTTTAATGATGCCTCATTGTCGTCTCCTCAAGCATCGGCCTTGTTTTCTTCCCTCTTCAAACCTAAGTCAAGGTACGAAACAGCCAACCCACTGAACAATTTCCCGTCGCCAGTAGGAATGACATCCTTTCCAGGACCGTTAGGCTACAGCAGTCAGAAAAATTTAGACTTGCCTGTGCCATGGGCATCCCATGACGCCTGGAATGTCTCGAAGCTATGTGATCTTAGCAGCCTCAGCAAATATTATCAGTACCATACTGCCACTGGTGGATCCTGTGTGCAAGATTGCAAATATTGTACGACGCTGACCAACTTAGACCGAGCTGCTTTTTACTGGTCATTGATGGCAATGCATGGCCTCTCGAAGTACCAGCAGCCTGGCCAGCCACGGCAACCGGACAATGCTTACGTTCCCAGAAGTCCGTCTCAAAGCATGAGTTCCGATTCGCAGCCACCGTCACCAAGTAACTCTATGGATGATGATCTAAATAAAGATACAAGCGTTAAATATCAGTGTTCAGTCTGTCAGAAATCATATTCGCACCCGCGCTTACTAAATCGCCACATGCAGTCCCATACACCGTACAAGAAACACCACTGCCCTCGCTGTGGCAAAGGTTTCAATGACGCCTTCGATCTGAAGAGACACATTCGCACACATACAGGTGAGTACAAGAACATTGTTGTCATAAATTGGAAGGATGCTATGTTTTTATAATCCTTAGTAAGGTGCGGATACTTTGCAAATCATTTGCGTGAGGGGAGTGAATGTGATGTGGCTAATAAGGGCTAGGCTTGTTTTGTTCAGTTAAGAAGGTCCTTTAAGATTTCCGTAATTCTCGGATAAGCAATTAAAGCACGCATACTTGTTTTTTTGGTTACTTGATTTGATATGGTTTGTATTTATTGTTCAAGGAACAAATGTTTCGGGGACTATCGACGCCCTTGGTTTTCCCCAGCTAATCTGGACTGTGCCAGACCGAGTCAACAATGGACCCAAAATTTTGCTTACAAGTGGTTTTTAGCGTTGAAGCAACTTAAGAGACTAGTTCTTAACCTGTTGTTACACACCCCTTACCACACCTAAATCTCGTATCCATGGTATCATGGACCTTGTACCATGTCTCTTTTTTGATTCACATAATCGTAATTGAAAGAGGTATACGTTTTGGTATGTGACAGCCAAGGGCTACCACGCCACAGTGTACTTCATTCAGACTATCTTTTACCCTACAAACCACTTACATAGGACCAAATCTTGAATAAATACAAGGATTCAGGAAGATGTAATGGGAGAAATCTGCACCTGTTTTGTTGCAGGGCAGATGGTGTGTACCCGAAGTCTTCGAAGTGGAGCGGAGTGTTGTTTACCACGATTTTAACTGTAATTTTGGGACGACTTTCTGCTAGTGGCAGCTGATGCATATCGGTAATATTGCGATATGTTTTGAAATTATAATTATTATTCTCCATCACACACACACCAATATCTGCCCTGGCAAAATCTGTACTCTTGTGAAGTATTCGAATTTCTCTTGTCATGTGAGTTGATAAGAAGAGTCCAGGTCTCTTTCATGGTCATCCTAATAACATATTTTTAACTTCTTTCATCGATTCCGTAGTAATCCAAACCAGGCTCCTACCTGCCAGTCTGTTTGTTACTCGTCATATTATGGAAGTGATTTTTTCCGAGACAAACGTCAAACCCATGTATGGGGAAGAGGACGTTAAACAGAGAAAAAAACCCAACAAAAAACAAAAAGAGATCTCCCTGACCCTGCAGGGACTGTTTGATTATTTAATTGGGCCCACAGCTCATCACGGGCCTACGATTGGTAGACTGTCAAATTTACGTGCGACATGGTTTGTGCCATTTGGTGTCTGCAAGTGGCTGATAAAAGTAGCTCAAGTGGGCTTGACATTGACTTGCTCACGAGATTTTATATGAAGCCTTTGTTGTTCGTGCCTATACCTCGTTATTCAAGACCCTCCGCATTGTGCAAGCACAGTGTTGCTTCATATACCTTGTTATGAATGAAAATTAGAGACAGTAGATTGCATTGACACTTTAAATTGTGCTTACATGCAAATGCTGAACGAAAATGTTTTGGGTTAGACTAGCACAGAGATCTAAGTGCTTTAACGGAGATTTAGCGTCGTACGAAACATTTTTGAAAGAGGGAACATTTCTAGGAGAGTACGAATAGGTAGGGGGATGGACGTTGTGTTCTGAAGCGAGACCAACATTAGCTTCAGAAAGTGAATTTTGAGGTTAAATGGACCAAGCGACCCAATCATTACTTCAAGTTGAGTTTTCACAAGCCATAGTTTTAGTAGTTGACCGTTATCTGAAACCTCAGATTTGACCATAGGTTGACGCAATTCCGCATCTGCTATAATTGTTGCTGATGCGGTTTTTTATGAGGTTTTACCTTATTAGGACTAGGATAGACGTACCAGCGACAAGGGCAGTTCATAGGAAGTTGAAGATATGTTTGTGATAAAGGATCATTCAAGTCTATTTTGGTCCTCGAGCTAAGAAAGATCATAGTCTAACCCGAGTCTCTTTGGCCGTCTGGGTATCTTAGTTATTCAAGGTACTTAGACCTGAAAGACTATTGATTGCTTCATTTAAAACCTACTCAAGCTGTGGCATGTGACGTAAAGGAAAGAAACATCAAATCAGTTAGCACTTGTGCTCCACACAGATACTTTTCTGAAATGACAAGTAGTTTCACTTCACGATTCCGGGAGGCATGGAACTTGGTATATTAATGTCAACTTCGGGTTTTATTTTCTATCAAGTGAAATGGGTGGCTTCAGTAGAGGGCACCCATTGAAGGTTTGTGGATAAATATTGCTTGAATGATATTATCTTCCAGAGTTGTTGTAAACACAGTGATAGGGTATTCTAGTTAGAGCATCGGTTGTTTGAGAATTTGTTGTAAATTTTTATGTTGCGGTTGATTTGAAGTTTTAGGCTGTTATTGTACCCCCATCTATAGTGCATAACATGCGTACCGTTGAGATGACTTTGCTTTCTTCCTTTTGTTTAGGTGTCAAGCCTTTCAAATGCAGCATGTGCGAGAAGGCATTTACGCAGAGATGTTCCCTAGAGGCACACTCCACACGTGTCCATGGTTTAGCACACAAATTTGCCTTTCGTGAACGCCGCCCAAAAGTATTTGTGTGCGAAGATTGTGGGGAGACATTTCATGAAAACAGCAAGTTCAGACAGCACGCGAAGGAACACAACAACTTCCTTGCGGGTCAGCTGATGCAGTATAAATGATCTTGGAAATCGATGCATTGTCATTCCGATTCCAAGTTGGGCCAATTTTTTTATTATTTTTTTACACATAAGTATTTTACTACTTACCTTTTTCCGTGGAATGAAGTCAAATGTTCGTTGTGTACTGGTCGTTATTGGCTTTTATAAAGCTGTCAAATAGTACACAACAATTTGCCAGTGTAAGGCAAGCTTTAGTGTTAAGTAGTTTATTAGGTATTAAGAAACTTGTCATTGGTGGAGCTTTGTTGGGTTACTTCAGAAGCGACTATACTAATAACGTTATTACTCGCTAGAAGATAGTAAGCTAAGGACGTGAGAAACACTGGTTTTTTTGAAGCCAGTTTTTGTCGAGATCTCATTGCTGGCAGATTGTAGTAAGTAAGACAATCGAAATTTGAAAGGGTTTGAAGTCGAAATTAAGTGTACTAGTGCAAGATAGTGGTGAATGTAAGGCGGAAAAAAGACAGAGTCTGCAACATAGGGTAAAAGTAGGCCTACTAGGATAGGATAGAAATCTTTAAGGATTAAGATTCTTTGAAGTCTTCCTTACACGCAGTTTTTCAACTTTTGCAGAGGTATTTCGCTCTTAACGCGCGAAATTGCAGGTTCATCAAAATGCAGCTATTTTTTAACCTCCGTTTGCCAGCATTACTATTTGACTGTGTAGGAGCACAACTCAAGAGCATTCATTGATTTTGATAACGAAGGAAGTGTTTAAATTTTAACTGTAGCAAGGTATTGTGTTGCTATAGGAGTTGTTTTGGCACCTTTGAATCGTGGGCTTGTTAAGCATAAAATTCTGTAATGTGATACCATCCGGTCCTCAGAAAGTAGGATCCAATTACATTTACCCACAAATATATGTTGTCAAGTGCTCTCATTTATTCCGTTATCAACACATTCAAGTCGTGCTACCCCACTGGATCACCTTTAAGGTCCATCGATTAGAATATGTACCCTGGAGCTCCAGCACTGAGAAGCTGTTTTTCTGTCGTTAGCTATTAGTCGTAGCAGCAGCAGATGGGTGATGAAACGTTGCCACAGTGGTCCAGTTTGACTACTTGTCGCCATTAGCCAAGATCGCACCCAGATTCATACACCGTATCAGTAGGATCGTGACAAGCCCCTTAATCGCCACTGAGGTCGCGGTTATGAAGCTGATAATTCGTGGATATGTGATCGTGAGAAAAATGAAAATCTGGTCCTCATCTTCAAAATGTGATACGTTTAGTTTTTGTCATGGTAGATCAGTTTTCGGACTGTTAATTCCCCGAAATAGCCAGGCTGTTGATATGCATTAGCCATCAATAAGGCTATTCAGCGGTCACAGTGCCCGTTAGCGGTCAGTTCAGGCAGTGGGAACGTTTCAGCCGACATTGTTGTTAGGTATTAAGTAATTTTGTAGTATAACTTACGGTAATTTGTTTGCATAGATGGCGAAATGAGGTTTAAGCTCTCAACCCGAGATAGCTTAAGGATTTGATGGTAACAAAAAGTCAATTCATGATGTCCAACACTGAGATATGTGAAGATCAATGAGTGCCTGGCCATGTTGACTGTGGGAAACCCTCGCTTCGGATTTTGTAAAACTTGATACATGAACCGGGAATACGTGGGATGTTGAATTTGGCCATCGAGGTCGATGAAAATAAAATTCCATGTGGGTTTTAAGGGTTTTAATACTCAGAGTTCCCCTTATACTCGAGATGTCATTTTCACTTGGCCCAGACTTTGACCTGAAAGTTTTTCGACGGGGAAAGGTTAAAAAGTGCCCACAGTATTTCGAGGACTTTATGTCGCGGTATATGGACAACATAAATCGTACCTTGGAACTTGCTCCTTATTTATGCGATAGAAACATAGAATGAAGGTAAACCGTAGAGGAAACTATGACGAGATGGGTTATTTTGGCTACAAAGACCCTTACGAGTATAAATCTTGTTAAGTCGACTAGAAATACTTTTCTGTTTGGCTATATGTGACTGTATCTTACATAGTCGCTGTCAGCACTTGCAAATATTAAACATTCGAGATGATGGGAGATTTTAAGAGACTTGGAAGAGCTTGATCCGGTTAGATGGGACGGAATTGATCCGGTTAGATGGGACGGAATTGATCCGGTTAGATGGGACGGAACTGATCCGGTTAGATGGGACGGAATCGATCCACCGACCCGTGGTAAGGTTAAGGTCCAAAAGTTTAGACCTCTTCGCCTGTTTTATTTTGTAATCATCGAACATTAAAACAAGTTATGGCTGTTTCGCATGGCTTTGTTTTTTTTGTTTACATTAAACAATAGGCCAGGTATGATGGCCAGATGATTACGGTATATAAGTATTATAGTTTACGAGTAGGTTAGGTCGTACTTTCTGCGGCCATGTCTCTGTGACGACACTTCAAAAATCCAGAACTGGGTTACACGGTCTCCTTGATATTAACCTCAATTCAGTACCCCCAACACCTGATGCTACGTTCTCCATTATTCCACTGTTGCAAAAAGGAGCAGTCCCGCCAGGACAGTCGGCATATCAGGAGTTCCTGACCTTATATCAGGCAAATTGAAGCCATTTGAAGAGCAAGCGCTAACCGATCTCGTAACTGAAATTTATTGTGAAAATGCCACAGCTAGTGATACTAGCCCACAGAAAGTGTATTTTACGAAATATAGGATAGCCTGTGGTTCTTTGAGTTTTTTATATTGAAGGGGTGATAATTTCTTTATTTTAACGTTAATGGGGAGCCATACACTCGTCTCTTGTCTTAGTGTTACATATGTTACGGTCCCATCTTGTTGACCGTCTGAATCTCTCTGTTCAGGCATCCAGGTTTGACATATCTTAGAATCCTATTTGCAATCCCAGGGTTGGGAAACCGATGGTAACTACCAGTCTTATGACTTGATTGGGAATTCCCCCCCCCCCCCTCTCTCTCCTTCTCCTCTTCTTTAAGATGTGTCGAATACTAGAACGAAAAACCATTTAATATGTTTTTCTAACTTGTGACTGTGCGGCCTCGGTTCCCTGTTAAGAGGAGATATTTAGCTTCAGCGGTCATCGAAGCTGAAACCTGTCGCGACCGAAAGTGTTGTCACAGAGTATTTCCATACGTTTATAAGTAGCAGCGTAACTAACATCGTAGTAGTTACAATTATCGTAGTGTAGATTAACGTACTATAGAAACTTTTCATTACTTTTCTAGAGTAAGTAGAAGAAGGCAAAAGAAAACGTCTTCTACAATCCGTATGTTCTTCATAAGAACTCCTGTGTGGATTGCGTAGTCAAGTTTTTAGTATTTTTTAGTTATCAATAGAAAGTAGGGAGTAGATTTATAGGATAACATAGCGTTATATACTGTATAGGTTGGTAGGGAACCTTGAAGTCGTAAAGCCTTCGTGTGTTAAAGAGGCTAAAGCCCTGTATAACAGTTCGGTTGATTACCTCGTTTTTCTTTAGAAGGCATTGAATTGCATATTTTGTGAACAGCAGTCACTTCTGGATTAAAGCAAATTCTTTCTTCGACAGAAGGAATGGTATTATCAATGATATTTTTGTACGATGTCAAAAGCCGAGTGAAGATCTGAACCGTTCCGATTCGAGTAAGTCGACCGAAGAAACAAAGCACAACGTTTTAGCCTCCGTAAACTTCCAACTCAGCATTTATGTTTACATGTATTGTATAAAGTAGGATTAACCGTGATCTGAAGGTCAAGTTAGGTTGGCTGCGCTCTTATCCTGCTGCTCAACTCTTCAAGATGTCGGTTACCCATACAAGGCTCGTTAGCTTTGCATTATTTTCCTCGTGAACTTCTAAGAGACACGATAAGCCTGGAAATCCGATTTTGTACGAGATGTGAGCATTCTGTTGGATTTTGAGAACGGCAGATTTCCTACAAAAGGCTAAGATTCAAATTAAGACTTCCTGAGTTTTAGGAGCCCATGATTCATATCGCCTTAGACGCGATTTGTTAGAAAGAAAGAGTCATCCGAATCTCCTTCTCTGCAAACGAATGGCGACTGGCTTCCAGAGAAGATGGTTTCGATAATCAAGTCAGCTGTGCTTTAATGCACACGTCAGTGAAAACAATGGTTGAACTTTAGAGGTGTAACTGGAATTTTTTTAAGCTAAGACATTACATCTCGTGCATCAGAATGTTTCTCGTGGACATACACATGAAACTGGTTATATAAAAGTCATCCACTGTAATTGTCGGGCAGGTGTGCATCGATTTGGATACCACCCCGAGGAACTATAACTGATGAACCACATTTCTAGATTGGAAACAAATGGAGGACGTTGGACCAGACAAATCATCGACAATCAGAAGGAAACCTTCATGCAACCGAGGTTGCACTTTGTTCTTATGTTATTGGGGAAGAACCGACAGAGACCCCATCGGCTTATATTACATGAGCAAATGAAGCAGTCCCTGAAGGTTGTTTTTAGTTTCAATATCACATTTTCTATTTTTATATCGTCTTATGACACCGTTTGAAATTGTTTGTAGTTGATAAAGCGGGTTGCATTTTGACATAGGTTATATTTTGTATTTTTTGTGGCTGAATTTAAAGATATCGATTTGTTAGCTAATTTTGTAACTTTGTATTTTACTCATTGCGGTAGCAATAGTTAAAGCATTAACATCGTTGCGAGTTTCTCTATTTACTCAGCAGTTATTCTGCGCATGCACAAGTAAAGATGGATACGGATAAATATGACAGAGCTCATTTAAGTTGCGTTGTGTAGGTGAGCTGAGCAAAAATTGCCTTGATTTCATTATTGCTCTGCAGTAGCCAGTAGCGACTTTCAGAAGTGGTTGGCGTTTTGGTTAGAAGCTTTCAATTCTAAGATGAAAACACTAACACAATCTTGAAGAGAAGAGTAGTCGGCGTTGCATCTGATAGGTCAGGTCGTATCGAAGTAAGAGTGTCAAAGTAATATCGTGGGCAATTATGCGTAGGAACAGTGATAACGTCACAAATCAAAAGTTTTGGAAATAGGACAATTTGACTCCAGGTACCTGAAGACAACCCTTTTATAGGCTGTTTCTCAAAATGAGAGACCTATAATGTATATAATGTTTAAACTAGAGGCGTTCGAATTTAAGAATTCTCTGGTAAGAACTCTGTTAACTTTCCTTGGATCCTAACGTTAGGATCCAGCATTAAATAACAAGGTTTTGTTAGAGAGATTTAAAACTTTGAAACCTG
>JAAAKL020001458.1:0-30860 GCA_010016065.2 Carybdea cf. marsupialis auct. non (Linnaeus, 1758) | reverse complement strand
CGCTCCACCTGATCCAGCAAGACCCCCCTGCACTGTATATTGATCTGCTCCGGTTCCCTTGTCGCTGCCATGACCTTCGTCTTCTTGGTGCTGATCTCCAGTTGGTACTCGCTCGAGACTCGGCCAGGGGAGGTACGTTCTCTCTAATTGTTTGGACAAAGTAATTTTACGTATGTATCCACTGAATAGATTTGCTCATTTAAAACGATGGAATGCCCACTCTCGCCTCTGCATCGTTGCTACCATTCTGACGAAGCCACACTAGACTGAATGGCTTTACGTCCTTAGCAACATGAGATGGTATCGACGGTTATGTCTTTTCAATAAGGTAGTTAATATCAAGCTTAACAATATCTCCATGATTATATGCCCAGGAGGCTAATAAATTATACAATTTACGTCGCCGTAACACATAGAGAGTAAATGTTCCATAGTCACGTAGACTTTTTTCCACTCCTTTTCCAAGAGTGGAACAACTTGACTAGTGATATCCGCAATCCTCCAACAAACTCTTCTTTCATAAATATCACTGATTGCAATTATCCCGGCCCTCCAAAGTGTTGCAAAGGATAACGAACGCACGCGAGGAAAAAATTTGGACAAGACTTAAAGTACTCTTCTCTGATCTAAATTAACACGGATTTAGCCATAATTTTAATGGGGAAAGCCCAGTTTGTAATTGCAAAGTAGTGAGTGAAACTATAATTCAATACCTCATGCACACGCAACTGTACTCAGAGAATAGGTAGTAAGCTCCTTGAGCAGATGTCTGATATAGTCGGCAACGACATAACTCAACTGCCTGTAGATCAATTGTGAAATTTGCTCCTATATGCAAGCGGAGTCTACTATTCTACAGCAAACAGTATGATCTTGAAATCTACAGCAAAGTTTGGGAAGCCAACGAAATGATTTTGACGAAAGCGCCGCAAATAAATCTTGGGACTAACTAGCCGACTTATTTACATAGTCTCGGACTGTTGTCTGTATCTGTTCAGTATTTTGCATTTTGAAATTTTTATCGTTCGTCAAGTGGATGAGTGTTTTGGTGTTGTCATTCTGTATATCTCATTCATTTATTTTTTGTGGGATACAATTTCTCCCTTGTTTATCCTAGTTTACTATTATGCATTTTTGTTCGAAATCTAGTTTTCTAATTTAGTGATATCTGGTGAGGAGACAGCTCATTAACATAAAGCTTTTTTGAATCCTCACCTACGATGCATGAGTTATAATAGAAACTGTATTTCATCGTGATTTTATATCTTTAGTGATGTATTTTTGACGATTTAGTATGTCGTGCAGGAAATGCTGTAGGACACTTTACCGTAAGATGTTATAGTACATTCTACTATACGATATTATGCTATGTCTCAGACACTACTCTATGTTATTCTATACTGTATTAGACACTATTCCACTCTACTGTACTGTAGCATAAACTACAATCTTATACTATACTTTACAAACGATATACTATGCTATGCTGTTCTATGCTATATCATTCTTTTATACCATACAATACTTGACTTCACTAAACCGTTCACACGATGATGTCAAAAATTTCGACTAGATACAAATTGATCTCATCCTTTTAGTACGTGACGTATGAGAACACTCTGTGGTTCCTATTCTAGTTGAATGGTAATTAAAAAGATTTATAAAGTTAATGGCGACCTAAATGTTCCAACATCAGTGCTGTCGTCATACCATTGTCTCCATGAATGAATAGAAGCTGAATGACGTCACTATTCACCCCTCATCTTAACAATATCTGCTTATAGCGCATTAGGCTCTCTTGAAACTTGAGTTGAGGGATTGACCTTACTGGTCGACAACCCCATTTCGTAATAACGGCAAACAATAGAACTTCTCAAAACATTTGTTCTGGAAAGTGGTTCAAGCAGGTTAGTATGTACACCAATCAAGAGAATGATTGTAAACCTGCCTTTAAATTTGCTTTGTGACGGTGGATAGCAGAGAAGAAAATGCACAACACTTCATCTCAACGAATGCGAGCTGCCAACGTGTTTGAAGTTTCCCCCCAAATAATTCTAGATCTATTACATTCAACAACAAATGATTTTGCGGAAAAGTTACAGATTTATTCTCACGAACTACTAATACAATAAGAAAGAAATTATTTGCTTGCCTAAAGCTGGTAAAGTCAAAGGAACTTGTCCCATATTTAAATTATGAAATAGCTTGGAACTCTCAAAACGTGATAACTTTCCAATATCGGACGTTAACTAAACTTGGTTAATTAAATCAACCCGTTGCAGGTCGAGAGGTAAATCGCTTCTGAAATCTCGTACACCTTTACGAGAATCAGGTAGAAATCAGGTGAAATTAAGGCAAATCACTGAAGTCAGGTCAGGTCAAGTGAAATCAGGTGGAATCAGGCGAAATCAGGTGAAATCAAGTGAAATCACTGAAATCAAGTGAAGTCAGGTGAAATCAGTTAAAATCTTATGAAATCACAAATCTTGTACACCTTTTTTGCAGTGATTTAGCCCTCGGTGCAGGTTAAGGCCACATCATTCCTCATAGACTGAAGCGTTAAAGATGGTTAATGTAAAGTCGCTAAACTGAAACATATCTGAGGAGGAATGTCATGGAGGAGAAAAGAAAAGGTTCTCGGACCTTAGCCCCACAAGTAGTCAATTTTGGAAGACTACGTTTTAGCTCTTTGATGTGCGGAGAAAGGGTGAGAGAGAGTTACGATTCATAGAGCTACTTTCCGTACATAGTTGCACAATACCGAAACTTAACGCAGAGAAAGTGGAAAATTCCATTCCCTGCTCTAACGACCATGGCATTCGTTAGGTATCAGGCTTCCTAACTGCAGATTCATTCAGTTGCATAAAGACAACTAATTGAAACATTCTCACCAATCCTCTGAGCAGCTTAAAGTGTTTAACCTAATCTCGACATAGCAAAGTGTTGTACAATTTTTTCGTTTCTTCTAGGAGAAAGTTTTAGAATGTTACTACAATTCATTTCCCAAGACTTATATTCAAGGTCCGAATACAAGCGAGTGCCGAGGAACAGCGTTGTTTCTGCCATGTTTTCATGCCATTTTTCTAGTATTTTTTCCCGCTCAGATCAACTTGTTAATGGAAATAATACCTTCGTTTGTGGTTTTGGACGTAAAGGATTGTGGGAAGGATAGAATTTATTTTTTATTAACGCCCTTTGTGTACCTCTTGTTACTCGCTAACCTGCGACGAGTTCAAGTAGCTTTGTAGCAGATAGAGGAAGGATAACACTCCAAAAAGTAAAATATTGTGCCATTAGGCAATACCAGGAGACTAAGGATTAAACATAACTTTTAAGTCAGATAAATTTCGTTGATAGATTACATATATAATGGTTTGCTTTCTCGAAAGCTTCTCGCAGAACACCAAAACCTCAAATTTGTCCAGTGTAACCTGGAATACCCAAAATTTGTCGTGGCTTCCTTATATCTCGATAGGTCATGGAATAGGCCAGCATTGGTCTCTTCTCTACTCATGCACAAAACAGACTCTGACTGTGCAGTCCAATTTTAGAATAACATTTCTTGTTGCATATGGGACAGGTATATGTAGAAGGTCACAGTTGGGCTTGTCATCTCTTCCTTCGCTCAATTTTATCGACCTGGTTGGCAATTCGCTCTTTCTTAACATATTCTATTTCCCTTCACACTGTTTGACTCCATATGGCTCAATATTCAGTAACAAACTTCTTTCCACTGATTCTAGCTCTATTTAGGTCCCATTTGCAGCCGTCTGTGAAGCGGAGGTGGGATCTTCCATAGGTCGTTTGTCTTCCTGCAGTTGGCCATACGAGACTTCCATCATAATTCGAGCGTCTTTAATCCTGCGCATATATCCAAGCCATCGAAGCCGCCTCTAGCTACGCATGGTTATGGAGTTAGCTCTCTCTAATGCTTTGTAGTTGGTGATTTAGTCTTACCATGAGATTTAGAGGATTCTTCTGAGGCAGTGTTGGTGGAAGGACTTGAATGTATTCTCCTGATGAGGATATGCCGACCAGGACTCACTTCCATGACACAGTGTGTTGTTGTCGTGATAGAGTTTATAGTACAAGAGATTCTTTTCTATGTATGATTTCCTCTTCCTGTGATTACTAACCTTTGTCTCAATACTAACTTCCAATCAAATACTAACACACGATTCTTAACCACTCCCTGATTATTCTTAGCCTATCAAATTGACGTATTGTAATTAAGCGTTCGTTAATTGGTTTTGTAAATAGTATATATTAGAAATGTTGTGATGTGAGAGTGAGTGACTGAGGAACTATGAAAGAGATCTCAGTTCCTCCAATAGAGAAAAGAAAAGAAGACATTTGGTATATTGCTAGTGAGTTGCTCTACCCTGCGCTGATTGCGACAGCGTCATTACACTGTTAACAGTTGACGATTTAAGTCCGCTGTTAATGATTAACTGATTGACCATTGCCAATTTTATCATGTTGGCAGACTAAAGAGGTAGATTTTCTTACGCAGAGCTCAACTCATCCTACTGGTATACTGCGTTCTCATTGTCTGGTATCGATCAAGGTGACTGCATAACTCTTGTGTTCCAAGATTTAATTAACAGCCTCTGACACAGTTAACAATGGCATTATTTTATCCAGATTTGAGAACCGTTCCTCTATAAAGAGAAAGGCTTTCACTTGGTTTCCATCCCTCTTAAGGATCGTACTCAGAATGTTTCATACAAGGACAACATCCTGTGCGTCACAAAACGTCTTGCTCTATTCCTCAGGGATCTGTTCTTAGACAAATCTTGTATCTCGTATGCAGTGCTCCGTCGAGTGCGGTCTTCAGGAAAGAACATTTCTCCGTCACATGCGGATGAAACCCAGATATATCTAAACTTTAATCTTGTTACTCAAAATGACCTTGTGAAATGATGAAAATTTTTTGTCGCATATATAATTGAAGTCATTTTGTGGATGGCTGCAAGCAAGCTAAGTTTGAATAGCGGAAAACCCGAAGTCACTTTTATCAGGGCTACAATAAACCTTGGTGCGATATTTGATGGAACTCTTTCTCTTCGTCAGCAAGTAACTAATGCATCCAAATATGAACTGTAAAATACTGATATTTATATGAAAATACTTATCTCCAATCAATGCTGCCATCATAATACATGTTGTTGTGACCTCAAGATTGGATTATTGCAACTCCCTGTAATCGACTTCCCCTGAAGTCTTTAACAAATAAATTGCTAATCTGTCAGAATACTGCAGCCCGTCTTTTAACGAGAAGGAAATTGGATGATGTCAGACCAACAGTTACGAAATTACACTGGGTACCAATAGAACAGAGGACAGAATCTAACGTAATTTTTAACGTACATATTTGAGCTTATCCAGCTACATAAATAGGCGAGACAATTATGCGTATCCAGTATATTGCTACTAAGAGCTCCTAGATATCGCACGGAATCGTATGGCAAAAAGGGGGTTTCCAATGTCCCGTATTACGGATTTCGCTTCCAGACGATCAAAGAGAAATTAAGCATATGAAGAATTTTAAGAGTCTGTCAACATTTTTTTAGAAATGCTTTTTATGCTTAAACTAATACACATTTAAAAATCTGGCATTTCAGATACTCATCTCGCTGTTGTTGTAGTAGCTTTAGGGTTTTAGGATGATTGTTATGAAATCCTATTTTACATTTCTACTTTCATATCTTCAAACTTTAAATTTTCGTATTGTATTTTTGTAAAACACTACTGGAAAAGTAGTGGAAATGGCGCTATAGAAATATCAATGTACTTTTTTTATGTAGAATATATTTTGGAGGGGATACGTTGAAACCTCGCTTTCTAAACACTGAAATCAAAGATTCTTAGCAGGTACCCAACACACTTCTGTTTTGCAGACATATATTGCATAATGACTATTTTGCCCCGTTTCATTCTTAATCTTTCACCACCGATTTCCAGTACTCTTTTTTCTGTCTACACAAACTGGAGCTAAGCTAACAATAACAAACAAATCGATACCGGCAGATCTCGGTTACCATGGCCACAAGGCCTGGCGAGCTGCGTGTCTGGCACACTGTTGTCAAAATACTGTAACTTCGGAATCGGTGATTTTGATCGATTACGGTTAGCAGTCTATTACCCAATGTCCACAAACCAACGAAAGTAAGTTCGTGACTGAGTTTTGGCCGTTAACACACCATTTAAGAACCATGTACCTTTGAAACACGTTTTCGAGATTTCTATGGAATAAACCGGCGTCATATTCCAGTGTAACCAGTTTTGACCTCACTTTCGATCCGAAACTGTGTTTTGTGCCAGGAGCTCAGCCTCGTCGTTTGCTTTTTTAAGGACAAGCACGACACTTGCGGTACTGCGTCTACTGACTGTAAAGTAAACTATCTGGGAAGGTGATCAGATCGGTCTTCAATTCAGTATAGAGTTACAAAGCCGTCTAGGGTTCAGCAAGGCTTTCTGTCTTCTTGGCAACAGCCCTTCAGACGCTGCAAAGGACTATAGTAGTGTAGGCCTACATTTTGGGGGCATAAGAATCCGGAACTTCAAGCCCCCCTCTGAACCACCATCGTCCAAGTTACAACCTATATTAGTATCAACTTGGAAGAAAATGGGCGATGGAAATATGAAATCGTCAAAGCTCTTCTACAATATTCCAACGGCACCGCCAGATGCCGTTTTCCTGGTCAAAGATTCGTATCTTAAGGATACACACCCACAGAAAGTTAATTTGGGAATTGGAGGTAGGTTTGCTCAGTGCTTGTTTACTATTGCACGCCCTCACGAATGATGATAAGCTCGTGTGTTTAATTGCCGCGGTTACCTTGATTATCTTGTCTAGGCCAAAATCATACATCAAATTTTCCTGTGTGTAAAAACTGTATTCTGATGCTTCTTCTTAAGTTCTTATCTTTAGAGTAAACTATATGAACTTCGGAAATACAAAGCTTCTATAAGATTTCGATACTAGAATGTAAAAGTTTACATAAGATGACACTGTCAGTTAGAAATAATTGCATCAACAGCATTGCTGCATTCGTTTCATGCAATGGCCAGTTTGTAGGAGTTGAGGGTATAATCTGTGATAAAAACATATGGTTCTGTTCCTTGACTGGAATTCCTTTTTGTTGAATGGATGCTACATTAGGATTAGCACCTGCAGCTGAGATGTAATTTAAATTGGTTGAAGTAGTGTGAACATTTTTGAATTTTTGCACAAATACAGTTTCAAAAGTATATCTTAGATCAAAATAGTTGTAAAGCCAGGGTTGAAGATTGTAAATAGCACTCAATCCAGCAGTTTAGAACATTTCTACATACTAAAACCCTTGTGAAGCCATGTATTTTACGCCCGACTCATTTTGACAAAAACAAGTTGACATCAGTGTGCATGCAGTAGTGCTCTTAACATTGCGCAGAGAGACAGGGTCTCCATAAATGTAAGACTTGAGAGCTAATGCAACAACAAGGCAAATAAAGCAAATTTTGTTTTTATCATCTTGATTAAACATGAATACATATATTGCTGGTAGGGATCAAACCCAGGATCTCCCACACCAAAAATGCTGATTTACCCACTGTGCTAAATGGTACAATAGTTAAGACAAAAATCCAGGAAGTGGATCCAGAAGACCCACCACCACCAGTAGCCTAATTTTGATGTTGTTTTGCTATTAGCTTCATCAGTGTCATTTCCATATATAAATACTCAGGCAGAGACCATAAGCATTCACATTGAGTGTCAAACTTTTGTCAGCTTTCACCAAAGCTAATTTTCCCTTAAGGCATCAGTTGCATTTGCCTCAGCTGCCACTGTAATTTTTTTGAATTGTCCAACATATGTTGAAGTCTGTTAAGCATGTTTATAAGATGCAACTGTATCTGTATAACTTAGTGTCAATCTTGTATGCATACCATTGTATGCCTCCCAATCGTCATTAAAGGATTTAAGGTGATATCTGTACCTGTCTCTGTATTTGTCACCAGCAATCTGAAAGTAGAGAGACATGAACAACATGTGAGAGAGTAACTAGAAGAGCTTCAAACTACAATGTAGCAAAGGTGTGGTTTAAAGGCAGTGGGTTGCAACAAAGGGCAGCAACTATGACAAAATCAAATTTGGAATTTCTGGCAACAAATTCAAGGACCTGTTTGATTTTGTTATCCAACTAAGATGGGTTTTATGGAAAAATTGTAAGAGCTTGTTGGTATTGGTTCATGCAGGAAAGATGCAAATTGCCCAGTGTATCATAAGCATTTGTCATGATGTAATACATCATATTATTTGCAGATTGCAAAAGTGATATTCAGATTATTGATTTGAACTTTTAAATTTTTTATAGCCTACCGCACCGAGGAAGGAAAACCTTACATTCTGCCAGTTGTTTCACAAGTTGAGGTGATGATAGCATCAGACAAGACCCTAAACCATGAGTACTTAGCAATTGATGGTTTGGCTGACCTGTCAGCAGCTGCAAATAAGCTAGTTCTTGGTAGTGAGAGTCCAGCTATAATTGAAAACAGGGTAGGTACAGTAGTTTTATATTTTTGTTTGTGCTGTTAAACTCAGGTTTGACCCATTCATAACTGAACATTTGTATTTAAATCCTTCAAGGTATACTTTGGCCTTTGTGATGTGTTTTGCTATTCATTTATTTATCTCTTTATCTGACTAAGACAAAATATAGTACTTGAATTGCTTTCTATCTAGGATTTTTTATGGTGACCAGTGGTTAAACAGGAAGGTGCAAAAATTGCTGCAGATTCTTGCCCCCATCACTGTAGTGGAGTAGCATCATCTGTTTGCAAAAAGTATTGCACACTCCACTTACAGTGTATGCAAACCACCAATCTAGAAGAAAATGTAGTCTGGTGTGAAAGTATTATAATTACTTAGTCTAACTAATGATGTATCACAAAGCTAGCATTAATTCTCACTTTCTCCAGGTGTTCCAAGCTTTGCATATGAGATTCATCCCTCACTACTGCATGACTGTTGCTATGGACATTTCTTTCACATCTTGAACAATGAAAATTGGCTGCTAATATGTGTAACTCTTTTCAGCCATGAGTGCATCCCATGTATACACCTTTTGCAGCCATCACAGAACATTAAATTAAGGATCTACCTTCTCCATATTTATAGCTGCAAATGCTTAATGTTCTATGACCTTTGTCTTGGCAGTATTGTCTTCAATCTGTAACTGCCATTAACATGGCATTAAATTGTTCTCTTCCAGTTGTCAAACTGCATCCCCTACTCTCTAATTGTATCATTTATTGAGTAATGTAAACACCCCAAATATTATGGAACAGTTATAGTCTCTTCTCCACCCCAGTGTTGCCACACAGCAGCATCCATTGTTGAGCTCAGTGGTAATATTGGTCTCAATTGGCTTGAAGAGTTCTATTGTCATCCATGTGCTTGTAAACACTACAGCTTCAGATAATACTGATTCAAATGATGTTTTATGATTATTCAGGTACTGTTGAAGATTCTAGAGAAGATTCGTTGCAGGTTTAACTGTCAGATCCATGTTTTTACCAACCCCAGTCATGACTCATTATCTGTTGCTCGAGTAGCAACTGAAAGTTTTTAAGATATGAAGTTAGTGTGAGATTACATCTTTGGAAAGAAACATCAAGATTGATTCATTATTTTCCATACTCTACAGGGTTTTCTCACCAGCTTTTATCTTACATATTTTTCAGTCATTTGATGAGAATGCACCAAGAATTCCTGAAAGTGCACTGAATCACCTTGGTACTTGAACTAAAAATTTCTTTGGTTCAAGCAGACATCTTCTCATCCCTGTAAGCTTTGTGTGCCCTCCTTGTGACAGAGATTGCATGTATGGTACTAATTCCTGGCATGCATCTAAAATGCATCATATCCACCCCCACTACCTACCTATGTCCTCTTTTTTTATCATGCAGTCTTCCACTTTCCCACCCATCGCCAGGAGTTTTAGACCCTTGGTAGATATTTGTTACATATGACACTTGCCATGTCTTTTTTTATGAGAAGCAATACTGACATATTTCAGACAAACTGCCCCCTTATTAAGTATCTCATTGCCAGTTCTATACAGTACATCAACTCCTTTGGTTGGTGTAACATGTTGCTCCATTGTTATTATTGATAGCCCAGTAGCTTTACCAATCTTCATATGTCTTACTTACAGGGCTTTTCACAACTTCATCTTTTGATATCTCTCTCAACAGTATCATTGACACTGAGCCCTCCTGATGTGTTTTCCTCTTTCATCAATGAAAACCACTAATGCCATCTTAAGACAGTTTCCTTGCCATGTGGCCTTAGTTTAACCATCCACAATTTGTACGTATTAAAGATTTCATCTTGAGTTCATTCACTTCCTGATTTTCCTCCTCTTTAATCACATTTGACATTGCAATGATAGCATACTGCTTGTACTGTGTATACTCACTCACTCTCTTTTTACTACCAATTAGGTTCTTTTGCTTGAAAGTTTCTGCCTTCCTCTTCTTCTTCATCATAGCATCCTGCACTTTCTAATTCCTGCCATAATGTCTTTTCTCTTCCCACGTACTGCTTGTGCTGCTTTTGCACTACAAATGATACTTTTGCACCCATCCTCTTCTGGAGAAGATTCCTAACTGTCATGCTAAATTTTACAAGCTCCTTATTTCTCTGAATAGTCAAAACTTCACTGTTTCTCTTGATATTTCCTGTCTCCTGTAAATCTTAGTTATAATTAGTCTGTACTGGGATTCATTCTACATATCTTGATTTCTTCATCAGTATCTTCCAGTCCTTTTTTACAGAAATGAAGTCAATCTCTGTTTCAGAACTAGTAGCATTCTAGGCCTTCTTGTTTAGCATAGAATTCTTGCAGTCTTCTACATTCATCATTTCTATCTCAAATTTCAAAGCCTTCATGGATGCCCTCATATTGTTCTATCCTTCCTCCAACATAAAGCCACTGCCTGTAATAAGAGATCACTGTGACGATGCAAGTCATCTCTGCTCAGTCAGTTAGTTGTAGATTGCCCCCTATCCTCATAAGTTCTTCCAGATAGTAGTCCATAGTTTGTAGTGATGCCAGGATGGTGTAGTACCATGTTCCTTACTTTAATGTGATCATTTTTTAGGTTTGTGGTGTTCAGTCCCTATCAGGGACTGGGGCTTTGAGATTGGCAATGGAATTTTTGAAAAGATTCCATGGTTCATCTGCAGTTTATGTGCCCAAGCCAACATGGGGTAAGATCTTGATAAGTTTTTTTACAGTATTTTGTCTCCTATGTGCATGTTCAAAATTTTCTGTGAATACTGGAGGCTAGGGTGAGCAGCCATGGGCAGTGAAAAGGGTGGGATACTTGTGAGTCATGCTTTAAAAATCAACTTTAGACACAGGACATTCGCCGAGTCTCTAGATCAGCTCTGTTATTATTGAGCTATCATACTCCTCATTGCCCTCATCATACACTTGCTCTCCTTGTCTTGACACAACCACCACCCCACTACCAGCAGCAGCAGCACTGATAGTATAGTATTATGATGGTCATCACCAGTACCATTTTAACTGTAATTGCTTAGATAATGGCACATGCAGTAGGGCAGGGGCAAGGGGCAATTTCCCGTACCTGGACTGTGGTCTGTCACATCAGAAAGCAAAGAGCTTGTAGAAATAGCAATTCATGCTATCTTTTGTTATTAATTGTAGGTATGTTTCACAAATCGTATCTCATACCCTGAACATTTCCTGAGCATACCCTGAGCATACCCTGAACATTTCCTGAGCATACCCTGATTTCATTTTAAATGAAACCTGAAGTGAAAAGATTTTTGATTAATTTAAATAAACTGAAATTTACTGCTATTATAGCCCAGTGTTTTTCAATCATTATCAGAGTGTCAGTTTTTGAAAAAATAGTCAGTCAGCATCTCCATTAGATGTAGAGCAGCATGGAGCAAGTTCCAGGAACCACTCCCTCTACTCACCAACAGGTCGTTTCCCTTCCCACTCGTGGGCGGATCTACAACACTTATGTCCGCAGTGTAATGCTGTATGCCAGTGAATGCTGGGCCCTAAAAAGGATGATGATGATAAGCTAGCCCGTGATGACAGAGCAATGTTGAGACAGATATGCAGGGTAAAGCCTGAGGAGAAGATCAGTACCTCAACACTATGTACGTGGCTCAGGATACCACATCTCAACACCACCCTGAGATACAACCAGTTGCGATGGGCAGGGCATGTACATCGAAGTAATACATGGATTAGGAGATGCCAATCAGTACATGTTGAGGGCAAGAAAGGAAAGGCAGACCAAGGAAGACTTGGCAGGATACAGTTTATGAAGATCTCTGCTCTTGGAAGCTCTCCATTCATGTGGCAGAGGACAGGGGCCAATGGAAAAGAGCACTACACGATGCCAAATGACACAAAATCCAACTCCCTGTTGGGGAAACAGAGACTAAATGCTTGAAGAAGAAGAAGAAGAAGAAGAAGAAGAAGAAGAAGAAGAAGAAGAAGAAGAAGAAGTGAGAATAAAGACTCAGACAACAACAAGTGAAGGTTAACCTCCAATTGTGTTTTATTTATTGTGCAACCTATACTGAAAGTTAACGAAAATACAAATGATCTGACCCATTTGTACCAGTTATCACATTAAATTACACCCAGCCTTAATCACTGAGGTCAGGCGGGGTGTTGCATTTACAGTACAAAATCAGCAGAGGAAATATGAGGACTGCTGTGTCAAATTCCCACCAAACATACTAAAATAGATGGATAAAACATACTTTTGAAAGTACATACTTTGTACTGATCTTCCCTTTCCTAACAAGATGTAAGAAAAAAAGATTAAGCCCATAGCACCTGATAGTAGATAGCACTCAGTGTCAGTTGAATTTAATCACTGACCACTGAGAACCAGATATCGTGCAGGACAAAATGAACTCCGCTGAGTGTTTTAATAGTACTAAGATATTGATATCTGCAAAAATTGTAGAATGCGCAGTATGTATGTCAGGCATTCTCAGTATCATCAGCTTTGATGCCCCAACCACTTTGTGCATATTACGCCTGCTATACCATGTCCATTATCCATCATGGAAATTTTCTTGTTGATGTATATGCATTGCTATTGTCACCGCCACCACGACTGCATTTAAGTGGGTGACTTACCTAGGCTAGACATGAAATATTGTACTAGTTTTTATAGGATGTTTGAGTAAAAGCCTTTTTGTGGAAATAAAATTTTTGTTTAAGCATACGTAACATAGGATACAGTTGGGCCTTATGTTGAGTGACTCTTGTTAGAATAGCCAATGACTGGGTAGGTGATCAGACTTATGGATTAGAATTTGAGTCACAAATACCCAGAGAGTATATTCCTGTTCAACTTGATGCATTTATTACTCAACACTGATCAATCATGTTTCTTATTATCCATCAGGTAATCATGTTAAAATATGTGAGCATGCAGGGTTCTCTGGAGTGAAGGAGTACAGATACTATGATCCGGAAACCAATGCACTAGCATATGATCATATGCTTGCTGATCTTAGGGTATGTTTTTTCTTTGCTTGCACCATTGTTTGTCATTGAAAAGAAGACCCTATTGCAATTTGAAGGTTGAGATTGTTAGTATAGGTGTACAGAAGTGGAGGTTGCGCGAGGGTGCTGTACCCCTCTTCTAATTTCTTGAAAGCTGGAGTTTGGCCAAAATAATCACCCATATTTATCCAAAAAGAGGGCATTTAATGTCCAAATTACAGTATTTAATTATGCTGCTCAAGAATGGTAAATGTCATAGATTATGGTTTCCTAGGTGCTGTAGGCTGGATGATTTATCATAGAAGAAGAAACCAATAAAACACTTTCAAATATGAGGACTGTATCTTTCCTTGTGGATTTCGAAACATAGCCTTACACAAACAGCCTGCAATCTCTGAAGATAACGGTAATCACAACATTATTTATCTGTTACATACAACATTGCACTTTCACATACAATCATCATGACTCGACATTTCCTGTCTATTTACAATATCGGAAATATTTACAAAAGGAAACAATCATAAGTATATCAATGGAGCATTATAGAGATTCATATAAGAGGGGATCCATTTTACATATCACTCAGCATAACGTGTTTTAGTGAGACTCACATGATGAGGGATTTCCTGGGGTGATTCCCCTGAACATGCTACGAAACAACTTTCCTTATAGTTAGGGGAGAGAATGAAGCATGAAGCATCCCATGCAAATATGGAGCAATTTCAAAGTATAGAGGCCGGTTTGTAATTCTAACTCTGAATATTAATATTTTTAAAATGTTTGAATATATGGTTTAGCCAACTTTTGTTTATGGATAGAAAATGTTAAGACACTTCCATTGTACTCATTTTCCAACAGAGTGCACCAGACAATTCTATTATCATTCTTCAAGCATGTGCTCATAATCCAACTGGAATTGATTTATCAAGGGATCAGTGGAAACCAGTGGCAGACGTTATGGAGGTAAAATTATACATCATAGTTATTTCTTGTTGATTGTTAGCTATGGTTGTAAGAAGAAAAGTGTTATATTTACTGCACCGTGAAGGTATACATGTTGTAAGCCTCTCTTCATCATAGACCACGTTTTCTGTATTAGAGTCTCTTCCCATATTTGTTACAGTCACACTTATTCATCATGTAACTATGTGAAGTCTCCCACCAGTTTGGAAATCTCCCACCAGTGTCTTCTAAGGTGAGATATAGGAGAATGAAAATAGCAGGTCATTGTGTGAGACACTCTGAAGAAAAGGCATCAAAACTTGTATTATGGAAGCCAGTAATCGGTTGCATGAAACCAAGAAGGAGAGCAGTAAGTTATATTGACACACTAATGAACGACACTGGTCTGATGAGTGTTAAAGAGCTTAGAATGGCTATGATGGACTGAGAGAGTTGGAGAAGACGTGCGGAATCAAGGAGAGTGAAAGCTCTGCCGAAGTAAGTTAGTGCTATCTGGTTAGTCCTCACTATTCTTGCTGGACTAGATCTACAGGTTATGTAGACCAGGTTAGGTTGCTTCTCTGTTTACAACGGAGATATCGTCATTACATATTCTATTACTGGAACCTGATTGGTTAAAAATTTTAGGCAGTCCTCTTCGTATTGGTTAATTAGAAGGTTTTTCAGTATTAAGACAGATACAGACAGGGACACAATAAATGAGTGTTAGAGTTGATTATGTTAAGATTGGATTATCAATTATGTTTGCAGACTTGGATTGTATTTGGTATTGGTTTATGAATACCTTGAATGAACGAGCGTTGCATGCAGATGAAAAGAGATACGTACCTATCGATGCGCTTGGAAAGAAACAAACAAAAATACAAGCTCTGTTCAAATTCTGGTTTTATTGAAAAAAGAGCACTAATTCCAAGTAAGTAGGTCATTTCGAAAGAGATTTGCACAGCTAATGCTTTTCAAGCAGTCCTTGGGACAATTTCTTTTCACGGTAGTGTTTCTTTATTTTTTTGTCAATTTATCTAAAGGAGCATTAAACACAAGTCTATGTGTTCTATTCATGATGCAAATTTCCGGTATATATTATCCAAATCTATGCTATATATTATTGGTTTAGAAATTGATTTAAAATTGTGTGTATTGTACAAAAGTTAGCAAATTTAGTGAAATGAAACATTTATGTTATATTTCAGGAAAAAAGACATATTCCATTGATGGACTTAGCCTACCAAGGCTTTGTTTCGGGGGACCCAGATGCGGATGCATGGGCTGTTCGCTATTTTGTGGAAAGAGGTTTTGAGCTCATGGTGTGCCAGTCTTTTGCAAAGATTTTCGGGCTTTATAGTAAGTGTCACAATATCTATAAATGTACATTTACTACGGACACTTTATCAAACTGAAGCTCCATGGGAAGAAATGCTTTTATTTTCATCATCTAAGCCAACGCGTGCATGGTATGGTTAGTATATTGCAAACACTCAAAGATCAGTTAAGATAATGATGATGATGATGATGATGATGATGATGATGATGATGATGATGGTAATGATGGTAACGATGATGATGATGGTGATGATGATGATGATGATGATGATTATGATTATGATAAGATGATGATAGTAGTGGTCATGATCGTAATAATGATTATGGTTATGATAAGGAAAATGATAATGGTGATAATGGTGTTGATGAGCATGTTTATAATAGTGTTGTTGTTGTTGTTGTTGATGATGATGATGATGATGATGATGGTGATAATGATGTTGATGAGCGTGTTTATAATAGTGTTGTTGTTGTTGATGATGATCATGATGATGATGATAATGATGATGAAGATGATGATAATTGTGCGTAGATTATCAATTAACTCTGTAACGTATTTTTTCGTTACAGACGAACGAGTTGGTAATCTGTGTTGCGTCTGCCACACCAGCGAAGCAGCTATGAGCGTCAAATCTCAGATGAAAGGAATAGTAAGACCAATGTACTCCAACCCACCGAATCATGGTGCACGAGTGGTATCTACTATCTTAAATAACCCAGCATTAAATGCAGAGTGGTAAGTTGTTGCGTTTTGTTTAGAAGAGACGATTGAAGTAAAAATTGTGATTCTAAAAAAAATTTGTGCAGTCGTTCGAATTTTACTCCAAAGAGCGATTTTGCTAAAAAATAGCAAAAAGAAAAAAAATCCAGCACCCCAAGCCTCTACAAACAACCAGCAGTATGTTATATTGTGAACTCGGTGACAAATTTAATGGTTTGCATTGCCCTTTAGTTGGTCCATGCAGGTATACTTCCCTGATTACGTCATACATGCATCAACAGCTTATATTAGCAAAACAGCCCCTAATTTGCAACTATGTTTTAACCAACTTTATATGAGCTTGCACAGTGCGAATTGATGTCAATAAGCACAAGGGAGAGTCTTTTCGGTTTTTGTACGGGCAACCAGAACTCATCTTCATGTTACAAGTTTTAAGAAATATTTTCAGTTTACTATGATATGAAGTAAAGGTTATCTGTTGATTTACAGTTGATCGTATCTGATGAAAAGGTAGGGAAAGCTTAATCTCAGCCGATTGTATTGGAAAACTACTTGCTTCATAATTCAGTTGGACAGATACGTTCGCATTGTTTGGGTGTAATGTATCCTTAGGTAGCAGCTCTATTATTGGAAAGTGTACCTCGCATCTCCTTTTAATATGTTTGCATCCTCCGTTTATCACACGTAAAACTGTTCTGATGAAATTCTATCATTGGATTTTTGGCGTTAACAGTTTCGAAGCTTGCATATATGATTTCTACGGGCGTTCTTTGCAACTGCTGTTTGGGCAATAGTATAGTTGTTGTGAACCTTACCGCAAGATGCCACATATATTTGTAAATATATATATACTACCCGGATAGTCGACTTTACTATTGCATTATTTACAGCAATGGTAAAGTCTTCGTTTTCGGAGTGGGAGATCCTGGGTTCGAACAGGGCCAGCACCTCAAGCACTTCATGTTTGATGAGTTCTATACTATACTATGTAGTTCATGGCTGCTTTTGTGTCTGCCTGAGTACTTATATATATATATTGGTAGACCTGACGAATAGCGGAAAGCTCGAAAGCCAGTTTTAATGCACGGGACATTTGCCGATATATATATATATATAGATATCGAAATAGGTTAGTTAAAAAGATAGTTAATTCACATTTAACTGTTGATATTCCATGCCAACAAAGAGCGAATTTAATATTTTCTTGTCAGTGTTTTGTTTCGTACATGAACCCTTGATGTTTACCTTGACCACCCTTTTCAAGCTCGACAGGAATATTGTGTTGTCCAAACGGCGACTGTTATGAAGTTCATGTAAATCAAACTATTATATATGTATGAAATACTCTCGATAAGAAAAAGAGGACTTTCTAATTGCTATATTGTGCAGTGGCACATGGCTGTGCAGAGTTGCCCTGCGTCTATGTATTTACTATGTATTACAATATCCGTTCGTTTCGTATCTTCAGGAGAGAACAGCTCCGTGGTATGGCAGACCGCATACTTACCGTTCGAAAGAATCTCTATGAAAAGTTGAAAGCCTTAGGCACTCCAGGTGATTGGTCAAGGATTATAAACCAGTGTGGAATGTTCACTTACACAGGACTATCACGTAAGTGAATTTCACCTACGAGTAACAAGCATGTCAGTCCATCGGGGTGATGTACTGCAAGCGCCACCTGTTAAGGTGCCATATCTATTTTTAGTTCGTCTCATTCTCCACAAGGTCGTTAATGCCTGTTCAATGGAATACCTTTTTGTAGAGCACATTGTGTTGATTATTCCTAAATCCAGTTAGGTATTAGAAAACTCATCCTAAAAACATAAAAAAAACTTTATTAGCAATGAACAAAGAGCTGCAACGCCACAGCATTTTGCTCAGTTGTTAATTGAGATCGAATTGCTCATTTCGGGTTTGCAAATTTTACAGCCATCGTGCTCCCCACTCCACCATCCAGAATGTTAAGTCGCAGCTCACAAACCCAGTCACTATTGAATCCGTTTAAAATCGCCCCGTTTAAAAATGTTCTAGCACCTTCGCTCCATGTGTCAGGTCTTCTGTAGTTGATGCTTGCAAGCGCATGTTTCTTCAAGAACTTGCCCAGAGCTATACCATTAAATAAATATTCGGCCTGCTAAACTTCCTTAGCGCAATGTTTGAGCTTCGTTTTAGGCATTGATTATTTTTGAGTGTATTTACCCGTAAGAAGATCCCAAATGGCCTCCGATATCATAATAAAAGATGAAGATTTATTGTATCACGTGTCACTTGCAAGGTTGCTGTTGCACCCATATGGGCACCGATTATGTCTTTCATACAATCCTGATAGATAAAAAGATTATGCACTAACTATAAAAAGGATTGCGTGGTGCCAATTGCGCCGTCAATGACGTGAAACCACACCTCTTTGAGTTCTTTTTCTATTGCGCCATGTTAGTCGCTTTTGATTGCGGTAGCCAGATACTTCTGTGGAAAACTCTTCTACGAGGACAACGTGAAGAATTTCGCCTGCCAGAAAATAGTAAAATACTGAAAGTTTTGTGCTTATGTATTTGTGTTCGTCATTATGGAAGCGGTAAATGGAATAGCCGCTGACAATGCCCAAATCACGACGTTGAAAGAATTTATGCGACTCAGCGTACGGCTCCTTCAATTTTAGTCAAGTATAATTTGTTGTATATCAGGTGTGGTCAAATTAAGGTATTTTAAGCGTATCAAAAAATTGACCTCTATGTAACGACTCATTACACAAGTTTTGAGTTTTGCTTCATAGATTGCAAGGTGTGATAATTTCTTGAAAGACTTTCAGACTTTTCTTGAAAGATAAAGGAAATAGAAGCCATGGTTGGAAAGTTAGTCACTGGATTTAGCAACTGTTCGTCTCTATGGAAAATTGGACTTTCGAGCTTAGTAAATAGATTTTACCTTCGCAGGTCGAGTCAGAAGTTGGGGCCCATACCAGAAGGAAATGCGGTTGCGTAGAGGGGTCGTCGATGCCCCGTGTTAATGTTTGATGGCCCATTCTTGAGGAGTTTGGCTACTTTGAGTTGAATCTGTGCTCCCAACTTCATAGTTTTTACTGTCATTGATCGTTTGTGACTGCGGGATGAGCCCAGGGACAAAATGGCACATGTTACTAACGTCGAAGTCCTCATCAAAGTGCCTAAAAATGCTGAACTTATCTTTCAATTCCATTATTCCTTAAAATTAAACTTTGAACTGCCAAGCAACTGACAAGCAGTGCTTTTTTATTCCCTTTAATATATGAATAATCGTGCTAGTGACACTAGTGTTGCATGTTGGTCTCCATTCCTGGTGCTTTTAATATTTGCAAAACTATGTTCATAGCTACCAGATTACTCTCAACTTGTTGCCGAATAGATAATGACATGCGTTGGTTTTGAAAGGTGGAACTTGGGCAAGATCCCAAGAGAGGGCCCGTCAATAACCGAGACACTCGAATTGCCCGTTTTGATCCAACCCTACGCCATACCGTGCTTCCACCGATTATCACTAGTTCCCTTGCAAAGCACCAGTTTCACGCTTTCAAACCATTTTAAGCAGCAAGAGACATTGATCGTACTTTGAAGTGTCGAAACAAATTGGTTTTGGGAACCAGAGAGAAGGATATTCTTAACTGGCATTGTTTGTTAAAATATTGTCAGGTTTGCCCCAGAGGGTTTTAGGAGATTTAATGGAAGGGGGTATCAGCTGTAGGCAGATAGTTAAGAGCCATGCCACCAGTAGTAAGAACAGTGCTAAAGTAGGAACGCGTCGTGATAGTATCAGCCGGATAAGAATATATGCCTACAGGGAAGCAGGCCTGACAAAAAGAAGTTGCATTGCGAACGAGGTGGCATTTTCGGTTACTCTCTCGCTGTCACGTTACCGTAGGAGGTTTGCTTGATGAAATCTAACCCCTAGAACGCCAGACGTTAGCTCTGAACACAAACCCCTGAAAATACTGATGGCAACAGATTGTGATTTCGGCAGAGGTTGCAATATTTATATGATGAATCTGGTAATGATTATGATTTTGATTGATGATAAATAGACATGGGAGATCGCCACAATCATTATCTTGAGTATTGTGATGGTACTGATGGTAACAATGATGATAATTATGATGACCATACTGATTTTCCTGATGATAATCTTGATGTTAATGACGAATCGTGAAACAGTTGGAGAATTATTAAACAGCAGATAATTAACTGATATGATTGATTAGGAATAGTCAACTGCTGTTTGCGACATTATTGATTTGTGACGACACTCAAGTTGTTGAAATCAGGTTAAACCTACTAAATGGCAGTCAAAAGTATCCAAAAAGCATCCAGACCATGCACAAATTACTAAGTTGGTTATTTTGATTTAGCAATCCATTATAGTTATATTTACCAACTGTTCCTTGCCCTCTGACCTGCGATTTAGCTTATCTTTCAAGTGTTGTATTCTCTTCACTTAACTGCAGCTAAACAGGTCGAAACACTTACTCAGAAGTTCCACATTTATCTGATGAAAAGTGGACGTATCAATATGTGTGGCATAAATCCAGGGAACCTTGAATACGTTGCTAATGCCTTTGATTATGTGGTAAGGAACAACGACGACACGTCACCAAGGCTTTGAAATCCCTGTAAGTATTACACAGTTATTGCTTCGTTTTAACTCCTCTAACGAGCTTTCTTTTATTGTTTAAGTCCGGTAAATGATATACGCCAAAAAGGTAACTATAGCTGACAACGTTCCTTTTTAACAAACTTCCTCTGGTCTATTGGGATTTGCGATTAATCGCAAACAGTTACAATATAAGGAATAAGGCAATTTCGAGCTTCAACATGGTACATTCCAAGGAGGGGGTAGGCTATTCCGAATGAAACCATCTTGAAAGGAGCTGAGAACAAGGAACTAAGAAATCGGAGAGTGGAAGGGATGAAGTTACTATACGAATATGTGTTAAAGGGAAATGGGTGATAAAGGACAAGCAGATGAGAGTGGGTAGGTAAAAAATGTCAGGCTAACAAAACGATGCCAAAAGTACATATTGGAAATCAAAGGCATGACGTGATGGCTTAACGAACAACTAGGATGGTAATTACTGCACAAGAAGATAATAAAAAAGTTCAAATTTCCACTTGCGGGCTCTCGACTGCACAAGGAAGAACACGTGAATGTCGTATGCCAAACATTTTTGCTCCCTCTGTTAGTGGACATGAGATTATTGTTGTTTGAGGGCAATGTAAATCTGCCCTCCCCGTGTTAGGCTCATCAATGTATAGTCCTCGTGAGTAGCGAAGCTGTGTATAGTTTACTGTATGTACCGGAAATAATCAGAGGGGTTAGAAGTCATGTCGTAAGATGTATATTAAAGGAAGTTACTTAAGGTGGGCGAATAGATGATTAAAATTATGAGCACGCCTTATTATTGCAATCTGATTGATGAGAATATAATGGCGGATGTGTCCATAAATTTAAGATTATAATAAGGTTATAACTTAGCCCCAACACGTATAGATAACGATTTTTTCTGCCGACTTAAGAACAAAGACTTTTTGTATACTTAATGGTATATGGTATTTCCTTTGTTATGACCACCCCTAGATGCCATAGTTTATAGGTTTGGTTATCTAGTTACCCAAAATGGGTACTAACAAAGTATCATATAAGGATAGTTTTAAAGGCATATTCAAAAAATAATTATTGCATTTTTCTGCATAAAGTGTATCTGCGACGAGGCGTTGAATCACCGGTGCTGTAGCATGTACAAAAGCAAGGATTCACTGATCTCTAAAAATGACTGGATCGAGCTTCCCATTGTTTCTAACAGCGAAAAATTCACGAGTACTGGCTCCCATTAATTAAAATAACGCGGCAAGATCCGCCATGTTATGTAACATTGTTAATAAGCTTTGTTTCATAGGGGCTGAAATTGGCTCCAGCAACTGACCTCACTTTGAGACGGAAGATGCTCGAGCCAGTGTTTTTTAGAGATCAATAATTTACCCTCGTTGTGCGCACTTTTTGAGATAATGGTTTCCTGCCACAAGGACGTAATAAGCTAACTCCATCAATTTGCGTTCTGTGGAAGTTGAGTTGGTTAGGTATATAACGTGCACTATATGCTAGGTCTCGTATCGCAAAAGGTATACTGACGTGCCAATTTTCCGAACAAGCCAGTGCATTTCCATCTGTGCATTGCCCTCTTTATTTAGCTCCCATCTTTCCTTCTTTCCTCTGAAGACTCTGCAAACATTCGCCGCCATGGCACTCGTAGGTGTCTTTCAACACAAAGGGGCAGTTCGAGCAGCCCATTTGCTCAAAACTCTCGAGATTTACCCCTCTTAAATACAATTTAACGCTTTCTGATCCATGAATCAGAAGTTCCAGGAAGAGAAGTGGGTCTTCAACCTATTTCAGACTTTTGAAGATGCGTCCTTTGTTCTCAAGCAATGGATTTATTAACCATAGTTAAGTCAATTTTAAAATTTTTATATGCTTATAAAAACAGAAGCATACACAATTTCTTATTACTGATTGTTAACCGACCGATGTTCTGTTACAAGCCGTTTATTAAACGAGTTAGTCAGGATATTTTGGATAGCCCAAAACGGATATAACTTAAGAAGCTGAGATCAGTCGTGTTATGCCCAGCTTGTGGTTGCGAAGCGAGCTTTTCAGTCTGCTGCTCGACAGTACAGTTTGGATATTATGGTCTGGAAATACAGCAAGCCGTCGTAGTAGCAACTTTTCTCAGGCATTATCGCACGAGCGTGAAAAGGGATCAAATGATATTGACACCAAGATATTAGATCAAAATATTCTTAGGTTCTGAAATTCTTTTTAAGCTACTTGCAACACGTCCTTTGGATACGTCATCTGTTATATCTGCCACTTTTATGTTAACAGTATTTATGCTAACAATATGAGAACAAAATCGTAAGAATTCTGCTTACCGTCTTACAAGTACTACTCAAACATGCATAAATGTCATCTGGCTAGCACTTCTCACCGTTTTTGTAATTTTAGGACTTTCTACTGGAAGGCGTCACTTCATATTTTACTAGAACATTATTAGGGAGCTACTAACTTACCACGGCTATAAGGATAATTTTATCTTTATAATTTACTCGTAGACACTTAATTGGTTTCCATTCCTGGACTACTGTGGACTAGGCGTTGATCCTTCAAATAGTGGTGACAATCAGGAACTTTTGCGGAGAACTGTTTGCTGCCTTAGCCTCGTCTTGAAGCGTTTTTAGTGAAATAGACTTAATGTTGTCATGGAGCTCCTTGTGAATCCGAATATGTTGAGCATGCCGTTATAAAAGACAGATCGTATGATAAACAGTAAATTTTAAAAGCGGTACCGTGTGTATAAAATTCTTGAATTTGCCTGAGATAACGTTACGAGCGATAATTGTATAATAAAGTCCTTAATTCCTAGATATATTTTCAAGCAGAGATCGCATGATTTCTTTTTTGTTTTGAGTTTTCAAACTTTCATGATCAATGTCATGTTTCTGTAGCAACCAATATATTGACTCTGCCCATCGCGCCACGTTGTTTTCTCTATCGTTACATTGCCATTATCGTCATTTTCTTTGTTTTTATCATCAGTAACCAACATCTTCATCATCATTATCATCATTAGCAGCGGCAGTATCATCATTATCATCATTAGCAGCGGCAGTATCTGCATTATCATCATTAGCAGCGGCAGTATCATCATTAGCGTCTGCAGTATCATCATTATCATCATTAACATCGGCAGTATCATCATTATCATCTTTATCACCATTAGCATCGGCAGTATCCGCATTAACATCATTAGCAGCGTCAGTATCATCATTAGCGTCTGCAGTATCATCATTATCGTCATTAGCATCGTCAGTATCCGCATCATCATCATTAGCAGCGTCAGTATCATCATTAGCAGCGTCAGTATCATCATTAGCAGCGTCAGTATCATCATTAGCAGCGTCAGTATCATCATTAGTAGCGTCAGTATCATCATTAGCGTCTGCTGTATCGTCATTATCATCGTTAGCGTCTGCAGTATCATCATTATCATCATTAGCATCGGCAGTATCCGCATTAACATTATTGGTAGCGGCAGTATCATCATTAGCGTCTGCAATGTCATCGTTATCATCATTAGCATCGGCAGTATCCGCATGATCATCATTAGCAGCGTCAGTATCATCATTAGCGTCTGCTGTATCGTCATTATCATCATTAGCATCGGCAGTATCATCATTGTCATCAGTAGCACCGGCAGTATCCGCATTATCATCATTAGCAGCGCCAGTATCATCATTAGCGTCTGCAGTATCATCATTAGCATCGTCATTATCCGCATTATCATCATTAGCAGCGTCAGTATCATCATTAGCATTGGCAGTATCATCATTATCATCATCATGCAGATCTAGATCGTAGATTTATAGTAAGATTGCTTTGCTTTAATGGAAAATAGTATGAATAGTGTATGTGTTAACCTAATATACTCGCTGATCTCAAGGCCCCCTACTTCTAGTTTGGTCCAATACACATAAATCCAATCACATGCTTAACCCCCAACCCCCGCACAATTTTGATGTTGCAGTGGTCGCATGTTAGCTGATTTTCGCCTCAGGTATGTTTTTGTAAAACTATCATTTACATAACACCAACTGCCTATGAAAGGAAAGATGTCCGATAGAAAGCGGAAAAGAGGTACGAATATTTCACTGGTCCGCCAACGAAGATCACCTTAAACGTTACATGTATGACGTCGCCAAAAGTTGTCAATTTTTAACCCAGATAATGTCTTATTGACGTCTTATTGTTCATATCCACGTTTTCCGGATGGTTTCATTTATGTAAGGTGGCTAAGTTTTCTTGTTTTGTCAGACCTTTCGTAGTTTAGATAAGAGTCAGTATGGCTCGAAGCACGTCAAGCATAAATGATCAATGATCCCTTTTACCTGAAAAAGTAGGTAGAGTAAGTGCCAAGACAAGATCTGTACGGATTTTTACGTAAGCAGCTAAAGTTTTAGTTTAGCCACAATTTGCTGAAGATTTTCAGTTTTACCATTGCTTCCAAGCTGCTTATGTTATACGAAGCTGTTATGGATCATTAATCTCTTCCAACATAAAGCTTTTCAACCTCGCTATGGAATCAAGAAAAGGAATATGAGGTTTAAAGGCTTCTGCTGGAACCGTTTTGCTGTCTACAAAAGCCTTCCTCTGAACAAAGTTTGTGCTTGAGTAAGTAAATAAACCTGAAGATTATCAGTCGATTGCAGTAAAGTGGATAGTTTCTTAGCCATGCCAAAAACGAATTGATACGTATAATCCCTCACTTTCCTTGGGTTCGCAAGCTCTAGTGTGTTAGTTCTTGAAGTCATGGAAAACGAGATTTCTACGAAATCAAAATTGCCCAACCTCTTCAATCATTGTATCCGTTTCGCAGACTCAAGAATGAGGCCTTAGAGCCAAGTAGTCCTAGAAATCCTTAACAGTGCACAACAACTAGTTGCTTTGATGTAAAAGTGGAAGACACGGACATTACCATAAAAAGTCACTATGCCTAGTCTTACCTTGACCAACTTGATTGCAGCTTGAAGTAAGTTTGTATTCCTTAGCAAAAATATTAGCCTTGATCAGTTCGGTAGCTTGAAAGTAGATGGTTGACGTTTATCATGCCGTGGGTCGTACTCTTATTCTGAGCTACGTTTTGAGAGATACTTCTCCCATCTTTAGGCTAATGGACTCCGGAACTTTTCGCTGAATCTGTATTGTATGATTACGGACCTCCGAGGAAGTAGGGAACGAAGCTGTTGTAGAGTGTTATGGCTGTTTGTTACGAATATGGTGCCTACTAACACATAAGGCCTGCTCACCCTGATTTTATTCGCATCCCATTCTCCTATTTCTTACAAAATTGAGGAAGCACTGATATTAATGCCAGCCATTTTGCTTCCTCTCAGATTTGGCTCAAACGCGTCATTTTGCTATCTCCCCGCAAGAAAGTGGGCGTGGTGCCCTTGTTGAGTATTTTATCCCAGTTTCTGGTTTCTGTAATTTATGACTTTGACGGCTTTGGTGATTGCCCTGCACCACCATGCTATACACTAGAGGATAGTGTTCTCTTCAGGTCTCCTAGAAGGCAAAAGTGTTATACATGCACACTCAGGAGCTCCATCCATACTTCGCTCAGGGTTTTATTGTCGCAATCCTAGCCAGTGATCAATCATGAAGAGGTGTCTAAGATCTAGTCTTCCTATATTGGTACGGCCCCAGAGACACGGAGGGCAAACCCTGGAAGAGAAGAGTTCTAGGAGGCATAAGACGTTCTTTAGCTGGATGCAAGTGGCCTGCTTTGGCGTAGGCGTTTTCCAGAACATATGAAGGAACTTTGCCCTCTTGTTCAAATTAGGCACTGAAATATTTTTATGTTTGTGATTTATCAGTTGTATGTTTGCTGCTCTCTACCCATGTAGTGCCATGTGCAAGGAGAGGCACGAAATCTCTTACGAACCTTGATTTGTTTAGGAAGTTGCGAGATGTCTGTAGCGTCACCTGAAAGCTACCTCTAGTGCTTAATTTGAACAGAAGAAACCAAACTGTAGTTCATAATAGTTGTGACGCATTTTTTAACTTGATGACAGAGAGCTCTTGCATGTAATCTGGTAGCATTTGAAAGCTATAAGTCTCGGTATAAAACTTATGGTTTTCAAATGCTACTAGTAGTATACTTACCTGTTTCTTCAATCACGTAGTCAGGAACAATCTGGAAACCTGAAATGAAACTGAATGAAAAACAATTGGTTGTATTATAGCATCGGTTCTCTACTTCATGAGCTGTGTTCATTTTTTCCAATAACCAGTGTGGCCTAGCCGCATAAATAGTTACAATATACATTGAAATACGAGCAAGTCAAAGAATATTTACGGAGGTTAACCAATATGTATCAAGAAGTCAATGGAAAAGAAGCTAATTGTGCTTTTTAGGCTTACATTCACAGCTGCGAGGGCTATTTAACTAACTTGAAAGGGGAAATTGCTGTTTTTTGTAGTGCTTTTCTGACATTTTTTGAAACGAAAAGCAGAGCATTACATTCATTTGAGCCGCGAAAGCAGCAATTTAACAGCGGTTGAAGAGCAAACTGTAATAGAGTGAAATGTAAGAGGGTAAATAACGAGACTGTTTTGAGCCAATTTATACTTCTACACTAGGTCTATGAGGGGCTACATCCAACTATATATTCTTGGGTCAGAAGCAGCATATTAAGATAGAAATAGAGTTATACCTTGGTAAAATGTATCTCTCAGGACCCCTGAGACACGTTTGGGAGAGAGGAGGGATCAAAATTTTGATGCAAAAGAAATCTTATTGAAGCTTATCATACTGAGGTCGAAAATTGGTCTTCTTGCAGCAACACATACTGGATCAACATGCAAAAATGTTACTGAGTGAAGGACCAGGGACTTTATAGCGAAGAACATAAAATTCTCTGCAGTAGTACTAGTCATGTCCTTTAGCTACAAACTTACCCAGAGGCACCATCATACCAAAAATAGATAGTAGTTTAACGGTGGTAATAAAATACCACGGTTACTGGCTAGTGAACGTTTGCTTTTGTCACAATTGTGTGTACCTTTTGAGTCTCTCCTTTGCTATTTACGTTATAGACTTTAAAGCCCTAACAACTGTTCGAATCTTCAGTTTGAAAAGGAACCGGGAGAAAGACTCAGTTTGTTAGGATATTGAGATATGACTTCTCTGTACTCCTAGTCAACGGAAAAACGGTATTCTTCTGTACAGGTTTTACCGTGGCTCTGCTGCTTTTAATCTAACCAAAATCATCTTCATGCTTTGGATCACCACTGTTGTGTGTACTACGACTTACAAGGGATGTTTAATTGGTCAACGTGACTTGAAAGATGCACTATAACCTAATAAACATAGCACGTCACGATTAACATTTACAAATTCTCGCTTAAATGAGAATCAAAGCTACTTTGACTCTGCTTTTAACAAGATTTGTTACTTTTTAAGAATAAAATGTGGTTGGGTATAAAGTTTGCACAGTGGGCTAAATATTACTTGCTTCGTTTTCTATCTAAGTATATCAATACAACTGAATCCGAATATAATGGTATTTTCTGCTAGTCACTTGTATTCTTGCCCTCTTACACATCGCACTCATGTAGGCACTTACCAAGATGAAATAATAGTACAAATATGAAATTTCCCTGCCATTGGAGAGATATTGGGATAAAACGACTGAAGAACGATCTGTTAGTCCTCGCTATCTACAATAATATCTCTCCGTACATCCACTGCCTAAGGTCCTTGTCAAGATGTAGTGAGTATAGAAGTAAAGTAGGGCCACTATCCTACACATGAAAATGGATGAAGGGCACTAGTAACGTGTAAAACCAAATGTATCAAATTCTAAAACTATCAATAATTCTATAATTTCGATAAATTTATGATCTCTTGTTCGCAAACAATGCATTGACCGAAGCATGTACTGTACAAGAGTGACGCTACAAATACCAACGTTATTCGTAGCTTATTGTATCAGTACAAGGACATGGTATAAGGACGGCACCAAAAAGAGGGGCTTAGACTATGGCGTCTCATCTGTTCAGCAACGATAAAGAGTGTTGACTCAAGAAGCGTTTTGTATCGTTACACTCTCATCTTCTACAAAGCATACTAGCTGATACGTCTGATAAGATAGTATTATATAAATGGTAACTAGTAACCGAATTAGAATACGTTTAGGTAATAATCAGGTACACTACGATTGGGTAGAGTCGAAACTTTTATATTTCTATAATCAATAGTAACCCTGATACAATAACTAAAGACGCAGGATTGACAGAAATTGATCTGTGCCTATTTTATAAATATACAACAGAAAAATCAAGCGATATAACTTGATCTGTAAGAATAGCGACATGAAATCTTCATCAGTTGTACTTGCGATTCATGGCAGCGTACTTATATGCACCTCCCCCACCCCCCCCCCCCCCCCCCCTGTTCTAAACTATTGTTAAGTTTGAAAAAGATCATTTTGGAGGCTTGCTAGACAGACCTCCGTGGTGCTAAGTGGAGAGGTCTAGATAACAAGTAATACCAGGAATATGCATCCTTTTTATTTAACAAGTGTCTTGCTTGATTTGTCCCATTTTCAATGAAATTTAGTGAAAACTTGATTTCAATTTGTTCAGGATTATAGCTTCAAAATAGTTTCAATACTGATGAGATCAGTTTACTTAGGGAGGTTTAATAGTTTTCAAAAATTGCTTAGGGTTCTTGTTTAGGCAAGCCATGTGCAAGACCTTTTAGGAGCCATGACCAATAGGGAATACTGGAAGGGTGTAGTGAGTTCTATAGCAGTTGAGGCAGCAAGATGATGATGATGATGATTTTAATGATGAGCAAGATATACATTACCTATTTTTATTACATGTCTTATTAACAATGTTGTAATTTATTTGGTTTTTGAAAAGTTAACAATCAAGCTCTTCCCATGCTTGCATGAGGACATAGATATTGTATTTTATAATGCATAGAATACATAGAATTGTATTTTATAAATGTAAGGCATGAATGCTTGACTGTTTTAGTGCCAGAAGAAGGAAATTTATTTCTAAAAGCTTGCCATCTACAAGAGCCAGTCTATTTTAATGTTGTTTTTTTAAATATTTTACTAATGGCTTTCAGTTATAATTGCATACTTTTCAGTAATGCTGAGGCTACATTTATGCCTGCCTCTATTGGATGGAGTTTCATAATACACCATCTTACATTGTGCTTAATACTACTCTCCTTAGCTTCAGTACTACATTGGCCAATGTACACTTTCTCCTTTACTAACACTGTCTCGTTTGCCAGAGCATTATAAATTATAAAGATCTACTCTCTACAGGGCAGTTGCTCTTATATGAAAATATTAGGGTTCATTATCTGCTTTTCTGTATGGCAAATTTTACCGGAAAGTAAAGCTGGTGTTACATCTGAAAAGTGAACTGATGTTAAATTTGTTTCTGTGGTTATCTTAAATCCTAGTCCATGGGATACCTTAATTAATTCCTTCTGTTTCGTATCAGCTGTCCTGTGCTGTCTTACAGGCTACAGCTAATCCATCGTCCCAATAAAATTGTACATCTTGATTATTAAGTGATACCTGAAGTTTGCACAGTGTTTATGACCTGTACGTTTGCAAACTTCATCACCATCATAACTACCAATTGTTACATGGTAAACTTTGCTATTATTCTTAACCCAT
>JAAAKL020001457.1:0-30875 GCA_010016065.2 Carybdea cf. marsupialis auct. non (Linnaeus, 1758) | reverse complement strand
TCATAAAATAGTCTAATATCTTCATTTTTCCAACATACGTAGCTATTACCCTCGAAAACTAAAACTTTTGAAATAGGCAAAAGTAAGTACGGCACTCGATTCTACTCCATTAACATTACATATGAACGTGGATATAGTTTCATAATCTATGATGCAATATTAGCGGTGGAGTAGATTGCGCGTTGGGTTGTCAGTGGTTTTAGTGCTTGTATTGTCTATGCGACATTGGGAGATACCTCCTTTTTATTTCTGATACTTATTGGGTCTTTTAGCGTCCTCCGTGAGCCCTGAAAGATGATATCGGAAGTTCGAGGGCGTACTAGGTCAATTAAAAACTTATAATAGATAGCGATGGTATTTATAGGATATTATGTTATTGTCAGGGGTTTCTGGTGAGGAGGGCGGCTAGTAACTCCAAATGAACAACATTATGACATGTTCAAAGACGGAGGATCTCACCTTTTCTAATGCCCAGCTAGGTAGAGATGGTATGTCCACAAGAAAATTGATGACCGTGGTGACGGCAGCCTGAAACCACCCCACCGTTTTCCCTAATCACGTTCGTGAGTGTTGAATGAAGCGGAACAAATAGCGTTATACATATAGGAGACCAACTTGAGGGGGCACCATGTTCACTATGTTTTGGTCAGTTGAGGATGTAGATAAAGTGTGAAGAGTGCATACCCTATCCCTGTAGAATAGATTGATTCGGTTCAAAATCCAGTTTGGTAAAGATCTTTCTGAAATTGTTGGTATAGCCAAACCTCAAGTAAGGTTGGATCGAGAAGGACTAAGTGGATCTGATAAAACAGCCTTTACCAAAGAGTGGCGACGTGTGCGAGCACAGAAGCAAGGCTGGAAGAGTGATAACAACAGTAATAAAAGCAGCGGGGAAGAAAATCGTGGATTTCAGAGTGCACAGAGGTGAATACTGAAGTGGGTAGGTAACAATTCAAGCGCAGGAATAATTGTTTAGTGTAGAGACGTGGAAGATCTGGACAGAAAGGTCAGTCAGCAATACAATAATTTCAAGGAGACAAGTGGAAGAAGAACATGTAATGGTTGGAAGGTCGGAATACAGGATAAGGATGGGCACTTATATGTGAGATAAGAGCTAAAGGAATGGGAAGAGTATGTAAAGAAATTGTATGACAATAGTGATAAACCGAAAAATATTCCTATAGAAAAGGTAACGCAGGTAGACAGGCATAACATGGGACCACAGGTGTTGGTGCATGACGTTGAACGAGAAATAAGCAGTGGTATTGATGGCATTCCACAGGAAATGTTGGAAGAATTGCAAAACACTTCTTAAAATGAAAAGATAAGTCTCTTCAAGTTATCTCTAGGACAGAATGGATATCTTGATGAGGTGCTGTTTCAGAGGAGGACATGGGTGGGCTATGTGCTATGCCACACCTGTACGCTAAGAACTGTCATGAATGAAGAAGCACCTGGAGAGTGTTTAAGTGGCAGGAGAAGGAAATGGATGCTAGATGCCCGGAAAAAATGAAGTACGTACTGGCCTGAAAAGTTTAGGCGAAGAACGAGAACTAGAGGAGGGGGATTCACCCGAAGAGAAATGTTATGGATAGCGTGTCACAGACTTTATTTTAAGGGCAGCAGTTTATAGATACAGCGTAGAGCGACATCGTTTTAAACATCGTTTCAGGCAGGATAACGTATCGCAGGAATTTACCCTTCAAATGAGATGGTATAAGTTCATTGTAGTAAGACGTCATGATAAAGGCAGACGATGTATGCTCGCCTCCAACGTAACCATGGACATATTCCTGCGATGTGCCTCATTTTGCCTATGTTATAAAGTCACTCAGTCCCTTGCTTTCTTAGAATAAATCCTATGGCTATACATACAGCCAGTCGAGTAAGTTACGCCAAAATGTGATACATTACATGAGATTACAGGAGAATCCTTCCAGGTTTAAACCTGCCCTACTACTTAACATATTCAGACTGTGCAGGAATTGAGCAAAGTACTGAAGCTTACATTCCACTGTGTGAGTTTAGCTTTATTTGGAAACTTCATGTTTGGTGGAAGATTTCGACGTTGAAGATTATGAATTTCGCTGACGTTGCTTACTTACACTTCAATGTCACTTTAAAGTACAAACGTGTAAAATCTATGACAGGTAATGACAAAAATGGTCATGTACGTATTATTTTGTATTGTATTTTAGACAACATCGCGTGGGAAGTCTGCCTTTGAGGCAGTTCATGACTACAAGAAATGGGAGAAGTTCATGAAGGTGGTACTGTCAGACGCCAATGTATCGTCGGTAGCTGCTTTTCAAAGTGGATTCCAGACAAGTGGAACTTGGGTTAAAATGTTCTCCGAAGTAATCGCAGTAAATGGAGCGGTTTACGGTACAATTACCTCCATGATCATGTGCTTTGCAGCCGTTGTTGTCTTCACTGGAAATGCAGCGTTAACAGCAGTCGTGTTTCTGACAATAATCGGTAAGAGTTACTATGATCATGTAACTTGTGATATCTGGAAACGCGTACAATGCTAGAACGTTAGAGATATACTTTCCTAGAATAGTTAGAGATGTACTTTCCTAGAAGGATTTTTCTACCATAGATGTACTATTCTAGAAGCAAATTGGGGTTAGGTTTAGGGGTTAGGGCACTTGTATCTACTCTCACAAAGGGATTTTAGGACAGTACATCTTGGCAAGAAAATTTCTGTAATTGCATAACTTGGCAATTCTAGGTTAGTATGCACCCTAATAATTCTAGCATTTTATAGCGTCCCGTGACATTTGAGACGAAGTTTGAATGGTCTTACACATGAACGTAAAAACTTATAGAAAAGTTTAAAACAGTCATTACATTGTTTCTAAACGGTGGTACATCTTCACTTTATTTCTCTCCACGTGGAAATCTGGGGTCATTCAATGATCACGTAATACTTAGGAATTATGGAGTGTCTGTGAAAAGAAGATGGCACGTCTGATGCACCACCAGCTGTTCTTGTGTTCATGAGAAAGATATATCAATTATTCATCCATATAAGAGGAAGAATCACTACTGATAACTTCTCTTGTCGGATAACTGCTTCGAAGTGAACCCACATCGGTGGACCTCTTCGATTCACCCCGACTGCACAACTACTCAGTCATCGTGTTTATAATCAACTAAAATTCTCTCAAAGGACACCCTGATCTGAGAAGTAAAACTATAGGCATTTGTACAACAAGCTGAAAAGGAGTCAAGTTTGAGCGCATGCTATACAGTCGAAGCCTGTGACTGGCATCCTTTAACTCGTTAACGGCAAGAATTGTTGATTGTGAGACTTGAGTGAAAGAGTTGGGTGTCTGTAAGTGAATGTTTGTTGTTCCTCCATGTTTGTTGATTGCATGTTACCTGTTCGTAATTAAATTCACATTCACAAGGGAAAGAACGTCCTTGTAGAGATGTGTTACCTGTAAAAACAACAATACCTCAGTGCTTCTTTCTAAGGTTGTTGAAGAGTGTGTTCCCCTTCTTCGAGTTGTGTTATCTCATTTAAAAGCTAAAAACAAGATGTTGGTAATGCCGGGACTAGGCTTAATGCCCTTTTTGACTTTTCGTATGTAGGAAGCTTAAAAATGACTATTGTGATCTAACCCAGCTTACAACGCGCAGGGCATATAAGGGAACAATCTGAAGCATGCTTCAAATTACTTTCTTCGTGTGTCTTGAGCTGCACCTGGTGTCCGTACTCTATAATGTTTGCCGGTCTTAAACATTCTACAATTTTACAGTTTGTATATTCAACGAACAGTAGCGACCTTATACGATTTAAATATTTCATGTCTGATATTTCTGTGTTGTAGTTCTGATATGGAAATTAAATTTTCTTTTTGTATGTCCACAATGTCTTATGAAGCACAAGGTACCCAAGTTTTGTAGCATGAATTGAATTATTTTATGGATTTTATCTTTTTACTCCAATTTATCTCTTTGTAGGTATTCTGTGTGTTGTGTTATCCTTATTTTATCTGGCTGGTTGGCAAATGGGTGCAGTCGAGGCTGTCTCGTTATCAATCCTAGTCGGCACATCGGTTGATTATACTGTACATCTTGTGGAAGGCTACATGCTATCGGGAAAATCTGTGGACTTTCAGGGACTTGGAAACAAGGTTAGTTGTGCTACATCGACAGCTTTTTAGATATTAAATAGTTTTTGGCCAAAAAGAATAAAAGATGATCCTTTTTAAGAATGATAGTTGCTACTAGAAATATGGCAGGTCTTACTTTCCAGCACGATGATGTACATCTTGGTGGGTTACCAATAATGCTGATTCCATGATTAACTTAGTATTTTAGGTCATTATCGTAGTCGCCGTCAAAACTATAATTCACAAGTAAAGAGTTTTCACTTTGTTTCAGATGGAGTGTGTGTTAAGTATTATTGGATTACTTGTATCACACACAGATCGAACGGAAGAGGAATTTGTTAACATTTTAACTCTCACACTCACTCACTCACTAATCCTCGAGCACCGTGCGGTGCGTAGAGCCAACTTGCAACACAAGTGTTCGCCAGTGGTGACGATCGGCAGCGAGCTGCTCCGCTTGAGATAGAGGCACTCCACAGGATCGCAGATCTGTGGCGACGACATCCAGCCATCGAATGCGAGGTGCGCCTTGTGGGCGTCTCCATCCTGCTGCAGACGGACTAACATCCAGTACCGCTCGGGTTGGATGACTCGGAGGCAGGCGCAAGATATGTCCATAACATCGCACCCTTCTTGGAGCGGCTAAAACTGAGGCTGGAGCTTATTGCGTCCGCTCAGGCGCGTATAAAAGAATGCCATTTATTGTCAATTGCTTTTCAATCTATTGCTTCTGTTGCATTATGCTAAGACTTAGGAGCAAAAAAATTTCGTTAGTTGTGTGGATACGTCTTAGCAGATGGAAACAGTTACATTGAGAATTTATCTTTTAATGAAGCAGACTTAAGATCTTGGCAGTGAACTTCCCTAATTGTAACGGGGTCTACGGGACTGAAATTGAACTTGTTGCAGCCGAAGTCTCGTCAAAATAAAGGAAACAATTTTTATCTATTAAAAGAGAGGGAATTGAATCTGTCTGTATGTCATGTTATAAGACGTCGACTATCATGGCTATCTATGTCGTTCCTTCTGTGTCATGTTTTGGTTGTTGATGCTTTGGCCTCATCCAATCCTTTGATGTTGTCCACATCATTTTCTTTCAATGGAAAGCCTTAATTATTATTTGAGAAGTTGAGCTTATCTATCAGACTGAAGCAAATCGTTTATACTCTTAATTTAGTTTACGTAGGTAGGTGCACTATATGTTATGTTTAGTGTGTCACCAATTGCTGTTTTTGGATGTTTTCAACGTGTTTCTTTACAAAAGAATTAACACAAATAATTTTTTAAGGAAGCAGGAAGGTATATCAAATATATATCATACGTATGAATACAATCAATTATATTCAACACTAATAGTTTAAGTTATTGCAATGTTGTATCAGAAATGTTTTAATTTTGAAAATACAGTTTCCATTTGTACCAGGCAGACGAAGTTACGATAGATTTTAGTCTTTTGGATCAGGATTTATGCTAAGAGATAATGAGCTAAAAATGGGGAATAATAACTCGCTTTGTACCTGGCGTAGCTTGTGCCTCGTACCTTGTGCATCGTAGTTCGTGCCTCGTACCTTGTGCATCGTAGCTCGTGCCTCGTACCTTGTGCATCGTAGCTCGTGCCTCGTACCTTGTGCAGCGTAGTTCGTGCCTCGTACCGTGTGCATCGTAGCTCGTACCTCGTACCTTGTGCATCGTAGCTCGTGTCTCGTACCTTATGCATCGTAGCTCGTGCCTCGTACCTTGTGCATCGTAGCTCGTGCCTCGTAGCTTTTTGTTGTTGAAGAATGTTGTGCAGGTTATACTGTTTCGGTCAATCACATGTACCCATAGTCGTGCTTAATTCTCAGTAATCGAAGAGGTTTCCACAGAGAAACATTTTGAAATGGTTTATCTAACAAAAAATGCCTTGAAAATCAGAACTGTACCATATTTAACCAAGCTGGCAATTGTGCTGAACAGAGAAAATAGATATGTTGTAGTGAATGCAATTTCGTCAGTTATTGACGTTAGTTGTTTTCAAAAGCCTCTTTTAAAATTAACTGTGGCTTATTTTCTCTTTCTTTTTATTCCCCTTAAATTAGGAAATTCGACATGCAAGAACTACCTCAGCAGTTTCTCACATCGGTGTTTCCATTTTAAGTTCGGCTTTAACTACTCTCACGGCTGCCATACCTCTTTGCTTTACTCAAATCCAACTCTTTGCCAAATTTGGACAGATCCTAGCAATGAACACCGGGTTTTCGTTACTGTTCACTCTAACAGTCGGAGTGGCACTGTTAGCTATCATAGGACCTCGTCGATACAGTGGCTCACTGAAATCACGTGGTATAGGTGCAATCTTAATGATCGTCCTGATTGGTTTAGCCACATTGGCCATGTATTTGCTAAGTAAGTTTGGTCATGTGTCTATACCAGGCCCAAACGGAGATCCGATATTTCACTAAACAATTATTTGCTAAGGAAATTGTTGGTGACACCCCCGTGTTTTACGTCGAAATGGATTATGGTAGAAGGAACTAACTATTCTAAAGGATAACATGTTTTTTACTTCACAAATAGAGATATTGTATAATTGTAAGATAGGCATATGTTAGGGTATTTAATATATGTAAATTGGTGAGTAGCATTGGCCGGGACAGGGGTAACATTGAAGCCGAATCATGCATTAATGCCTCCACTGTGATAAAAGGAGGAGTTCTTTGCTAGGGGAGGGGTATTTCACTTGTAGAAGTTGCGTTTTAGACATAGAGTGTTGTATTTTATTTAAAGAGGCTTCGAAAGGTGTACTGTACCTTTTTATGTTCAAAACTTTGAAGTTTGGAGTGATGCACTGCCCTCTTTTGCTCTTTTTGATTGCGGGTTCATTCTTACCACTTGGAGCAGATAAACAGATGTCCTCATTTCCCCATACTTTGAGTTTGGTGTCACGAGGAGGGAGAGAAAGCATGCTTTTAGATTATTGTGCAGGACTTCAGTGAGGTAAAAGTATTTCGGAGTAAGACTAGGCCACCGAAAAGAGCCTTTTGATCTATCGAGTAGGGGTCGATGGCTTTAAAAGGGCTTTACTCAACGAAGGTTTTGTTCCACAGGGGAGTGCAGGGAAGCCTGATTGTGCTACAAACATTTAACAGCAATAGTCCGTACGTATATCACCCACATCCCACGCGGGTTAGGAAGAACCTTACCTACGTAGCAATCTTACTCCCCTGTTGGGGAACGTGACCGTGCTTACACGGAACTAACAGGTCGTTTCACCATTTTCGCACAACATCTATTTCTGTGTTTATATTTATAGGATCAGAGCATTTAGATGCGGTGGCCTTTGGGTATTTGACAATTTTGTCTGTGGCTGTCATTCTTGATCTTCACTGTGTGATGGTGATTTGCACCTCTACCAGCCTACTCCAACTCTTGTTTGTCAATGTGCAAAGGGATAGTTACCAGGTCCCCATGATTATTGGCAAGGACTGAAGCCTTTTCCAGTCCACAAGGTGAAGAGAAGAAATCAACCTCATCACATTTATGTTCTAGGGATGTATGGGTGTAATTTGGAATTGGTTTTTTGGGCAGACCCTTTGAAGCTCCTTTACAAACGAACTAGCAATACATATTCTTTTGGCAGGCTGAAACAGAAGTGCAGTATGTTGCTACGATGGTAGAAGAACAATCAGCGAATACATGGGTCGAATTTCAAATCCAGGTAGTGGTATCCTCCAATTCTCATACTTGGGTACATGGTAAAAACCATTGATGATGGTTACAGTTGATAAACCTGGAATTGCTTTCTTAAATTGCATCATAAAATAGTAGAATCCTAATCGACTTGTTATCCCTGGGGTTCCTCGACGGCGTCAATCACCTCAGATACAAGTAATAACAGAACCCTTTGGAGAACCATTTCTCGTCAACTTGAGTGTAAATACTGGGGGACATAATGACAAATTTGATGGCATGTGATATGCCTTGCGGCTCGTATATATGGTACGTGTTACACTGTTACATATTTACGATGCGTTCTACTTGTGCTTTTTTGAAATAAGTGAAATTGAGGTCAATTCTACAAGTTCCTTGCCTTCAGATCAAGAGGGTCATGGTTTAAATCCTGTAGGGACCATTGGTGACTTTAGGAAGTGCGCTATGCTCCAGTTGCAAGTCCTATGTACATGGGCACCGTCAAGCCCCATGAATAGGGGAAAAGATGTTAAACGGAGAAAAAAAAAGCTATTTTATCTATTAATCAGCATTAACTTGATTATTTTACGAAAAGTTGTGTTTCGGTTGAGGACGTACTCTCCTAAATATTATTTCACTGTCATACGATTCTTATCTATCCCATCAACTCATTGCGTTAACTCTACCCCCACATGATTTTGTGTGCTAGAAAAATCCATTGTCAAAAAGATTTTGTCTGTTCACCGTAACGATTATTCTCCTGCAGAGCAAAGTCGAGCAGGACATCGGTCTATTTCAGAAACAGATTCGAAGCCCATTCTGATCAGTAGCTGTAACAGAACCATGATAATATTTAGATACAAAATAACGAGTTCAAGGGTTTGTTGGTGTGACTTATGTGTTCGCTGACTGATGAATGTTACCTCGACACATATCACTGGCATGACGTAATGTAGAGTCATTCATATATGGACAGTCTTTACTTGTAATGTTATGAAATACTCCTAATTTTCCAAAACAGACAAGGAACTAAGTGTCATGGTAACAAGAAGCCATTCAAAAATGTGATCACGCCCCAGGGAGGGAGGGAGTAACAATTTGTGATTCCTCCAGTTCTCATGAGAACTTTTTTTATGACATCTAACTTGGGAAGATGTGATGTATTTAACTTGATGAACATACCATGTTTTCAAACAACATATCAATCTTTGCCCGAAAAGTGTTAAAAACATAAATTTCGCCAAAATACTGTTTATCCTTACAAGCCTACTGTCTCTGCACTCTTTGAAAATCGAACGAACATAACATCAAAAATTGGTGTTTCATTGGTAGGTGTGACACGGGGTGTATAGTTAGTTCATCGAAATCGAGAATAGTGCGTCATCTGAATGAATGGCTTCCACAGCAGTTAAAAAGAGGTAGTTATTTAGGATAAGAGCCATCTCAAGTTAGAATATGGAAATGGCGATCAACAACATCAAAATAGATTTGGCAGAGATAATTAACAAATGTTGAGATAGTGTCCAGAGCAGAATCTTAACCTATGAACTTTTAGATAGCGGTTACAATTATCTCCCACACATCACATAATACAAAATTTTTACAATTTAAGTGATTATCAATTATAAATTCTATTCGTTGTCAACAAATGTAGTTATCATTATGTATCTCCCTTTTCTGTAGGATGTTGTCTAATTTATTGACTTCCTTTTGACTCGATTTGTGCTGTATCATCATGTTTATTTTGCGTTTAGTTCCCAACCCGTCATAAAAAGGTTGTTGCCCATCGCCCCCATAATGTATTTATATATTGTGTTGTCCTTGTAATGTAGACTAAATTAGTCAAAATTGAGTATTGATATCATTTCTGCATTTTTTATGTTTGTTACTTCTTACTGCAAGAGAATGTATAGAAGGGTTGGAATACATGACTGAGGTAACCAATCAATTATGCAAGGCTGACATTTTGATGGTACGCAATGAAACTAAAACAATGATTGTCTCCTGAAGAGAGGACATTGGCTGCCATCGGAATGGAAATATAGGCACAAATTTTATCACAGTAATATATTCATGCTAATGAAAGTAAGAATAGTATAGATCTACAGGTTCTAAAAATGTCAGTTACTTTCATGGTCTTTAAGATAAATCATTAGGCAGGTGCCTCTCCCATTAAGTTTGTGACTAGAGAACGATATAAGAATGAAGTTTCACTTTATCTCAGAAGGCTTGATTACCTTAATTTTATAAGAATTTTGGCGTCAGTGTTTGACAATTGTCAGAAAATAACCTAAACAAGAGGTTAATGTGGTAAAAAAGTGTTAATATTTCTCGGAAAGACAACCTTATTCCTGTCGACTCCCCTGCAAAAGTGTTTGTGTACACCACTGGTCAAAGGTGACAGGAACAGTGAAACAAGGAGAAGCAAGGTGGCTGTACTTATTGACTTATTGGACGTAGGGAATCAAAATGAATTCCCGCATTCATGTATTAAATGAACTGTAGAATATAAACAAACTGTCGTGGATATGCATTTAACCAAAATAATCTAGGAAAATCTGGCACAAAAATGCACAGGCTTCCCACTCAGAAGTTAGATAGAAGCTACAGATAAATGTTTCAGATATTTATTCGGTAATATAACCTATGAGAGCGACGGTGCTCCTAAGCTGTAGTTTTATTCGAGGTTTTAGATTCGAGCTAACTTTGGGTAAGTGTTAAATGAACCAGGCGGAAAGCATAGTGTGATGATAAGTATACGAACCCAGCAATGAATTAACAAGAGTAACAATGTTACAAGGAAAATTTATTGGTTTAATATCCTTACCCTTTGATGTGTCTCGCATCACCTTGAAAAGTAAATAAGACGTAATCTCCCTCTGACTGATGAAGTAATATCAATGTAATAAAAATGTTAAAAACAGTGGAAAAGAGCAAAATTCAAATAAGAAATATCAAGTGTAAAAGAGAGGAGATGTGGAAATAAGGAGTGTTGGAAATATTTGTTAAAGACGTTAATTCCGACAAGGTTGTAAATTAAGCGATAAATGGCTGTCTGGTCAGGGCAGCAAACTAGGTGAGTGCTGCGGGCCGTAAGGATAAACCCTGCAGATTACGTGTGAGAAGGTGCCTGAGGCAAGATTCTTGAATTTTGTGTCGAGTTTCAACGTATATGTCCTGTGGATGGTAGTACACATGGAGCCCTAGATGAAAGGAAGTTATTACTCTTATGGTCAAGGGTAGTACATAACACTGCCGTTTTGGGCAAGAGGGGGCCCCTGTGCCATAAAGTGATTTGGGGACCCTTCAGTGTCATTGAATGAAGCTGTGCGGGGCCCTGTGCCGCAGCACAGTCGGCACCCCCTCCCTCTAAATCGGCAGTGGTGCACAATTAACATTACGTTTTGAGACTAACAATAGATTAACAAGAAAACACATTGTTAGCTTGTTAGAATGCGAAACAAGAAACAGGGAAAAGGGCAGTCCTTTTGTAAAAAGCAAACAACCCTTAATATTGCGAATTGCTGATTCAATGGTCATAGGGTGAGTTGTTGAAACTAAAGTTTAAGAAAAGACGTCTCTCACCTTCATCCGATAACAAACTACCGAAAGTGCGAATAGCAAGTAGATTCAAGTAACCAGCACATATTCCCAGAGAGTGGTGATAACGTCTTCTAACGGTGAATGGTGAACTCTTTGCAACTTTAGGGATGAATTGGATGTGAAGGTGTTTTATATTAAGGTAGTAAGGAACCTTTCAGCTTGACTCCTACATTTTAATATGACGAAATATTCATCCATGTATCTCGGTTACAAAATCCGAGGAAATCCTATGGATCATGTACGGCAAGTTTGTTTTTAAAGTCAATAACGAATGTTTCCAAATGAAGGACCTATGTGTGGGCCCATTACTATTTTATTCGCACAAGTCATCGTTGAATATAAAATGACTGCTGGTGCATTAAAATAAATGCTGTTGAAATACTTTACGCTAGAAACCAGAAATAGAAGAATGAACATTGGAGCTAAGATCAAAACGGTATTTTCAATAACTCAAAGTTGGTAAAGAGAGATTTGATGTCAAAGTTTGTCATAACAATCATATTTGTAATAAAAGTTGAGATTTTTAATTAACTGACGAAAAGTGTGTCTTTAACAGAGTAAAAACTATGAGCAATTGTTGTTGGCATGCAAGCAAGGTATTAAGCAGCTTTGTATGTACGCATCCAAAATAGAATAAAAATGGGATGCATAAGTGCATTAGTTGTGTAAATTCTCAGTGACTCGTAATGTAAGGACTAGGGGATAAGCACAGATGAAATTTGAACTTACGTCTTAAATGAAATCATTTCCTCAAAAAAAGCTAAGCTACCTTTTTATCACAAATATTGAAATTCTTTGCATGACTTTTGCGTAGGCAATCTTATTACCATCTTCTTCACCTTGTGTCAGTTGAAACCTTGCTGACAACAATCTTTTTAATACTACCCCTTGCTTAGAATCGACACTAGGAGAAACTGTCAGGACTAGTGTATTGAGGCAATTTCCAAACAATGGACATTACAAATTTCTCTCTTGCCGTTAGTATGGGACCGTAGTTTAGTGGAAAGTCATCGTACGTTGCACAACAACAGAGACCGTGGGTTCGATTCCCGTTTTCCTACGATTTTTCACCATCGAGATGTCTACCTTCTATGTAAAGTCATTACAAAGTAGTGTGTTGAGGCCAGTTGGCATTTCTAAACTGCGTGAAAAATTCGCCTACTTTCTCTGTACAAAATGAATTTGTTTTAAAGTCCAACTTAACAACAAGTATAGAAAATACGATCATTACAGGAATAATAGTCAAAGATGTCTACTGTCATTCATTACACTAAGAGTGTATTACTAACGCATATATTGAGTCACAGCAAATCAAGAATACTCTAAATGTTTGAAGGAACGATCGGGGTATATAGGGGCCGCTGTTAGTGTTTGACTTAGAGGGTGTCTACATCTCACTAAAGACTATATAGACTATATAGACTTCTAATCGTATTCTACGTGTCAAGTTTGCTAAAGAAAAATATACAGATAAGGTACAGAGACTCTGCTGGGATTGACCAGTAATAACCCAAGGACTGCCCAAGTCAATTATGGCTGGATTGCTTCTGATATTTTTGTGAAGATGAATGCTTGAAGGAGTGTAAAGAGGATTGTAAAAACAGAATTCTTCCATTTCATGTGAATGAAAAGTGTTCTTTGTTTAGAAAAAACCCAGATATTTTATGCACGCAGAAAGCTGGGGAAGATTAGTGCGAAGCAAAAGCTTTAATTACTCATTTGTTGAAGAATTTGGAACTATATCGAGAGCACACTATCGTACAAAACTATTACTTCATGGTATATCATATGATGCAAGGTGTTGAGGGGCCCACCTAAGTGAGCAGAGGAGCACATTTGGAACTCGATTATGTAAACAGAGGTAATAGCTGCCTCCAAAATCGTAAAAATTTAAGGAAATTTTGAGCCCAGATCTGATTGCAGTTGACCCCGTAGTTGATTCCAACAGTATGAAGGCTTCTCACATACAGAGCAAAGAAGTAAAGAGAAGGAATCACTCTGAACTTCAAATGAAATTTATTGAAACAAAAATGCCTTGAATACATGCAACTGTATTATTAGGAACGGTACATTTACCACATCAATACAAGGGGTACGGGAGTCATTGCTCTCCTTTTCCCGAATGGATTAAATTTTTATGCTTATGGATAAAGATAGAAGGCGTCTATAAGTAAACAATTTGTCAACATCATATACTGCATGATTTCTTAGCATAGTCAGTCCCGTCTACTTTACATGCAAAATTATCCTGAACACTCGAATTGTCCTGCAACTCATCCGAGGTTTGTGTAGCGATGTAAAAGTAACGATGGAGCAACCACCTTTGAATCGGCTGTTCTGTAGTTATTGGGGATTCACGTGGTGTTGTAGAGGAAGGGCATGCTTTGTGGTGTCCCGCTGTTATCTGAGGGACAATAATTATCCAGGTCGAAAATGTCTAAATTTGCAAGAGCAACAAGGTTAATGAACCACTGATCGATTTTCAAGAAAAGCAGCAGAGTCTGTTAGCACACTTCCGTCCGAGTGGTCGTTTCTCACATTTGCGAAAGACAAGTCCCTCTCGCTTTTTATATGCTGCTTAGGCCAGTGTTTCGCGAGGGAAGGTCCCGCCAAGTCTTTGTTTCAGCAAAGGGGCTAGCAGCGGTGAAAAAGTTGAAAACCCCTAAAACTAGGATAAAGTATTTCTTTTAACAACATGTATACCAGTATAAGATTAGGGGAGTCACGAACTCCTTCAGTGCTTTGTTTTAGCTTTCCATGTTCCTGACACTATTCATCAGACATTTTTGCAGAATATCTTGAAGCTCGTTCATTATCAAGAAATGCAGGAGACCACTGCAAAACAGGTTCGTTATTGGAACAGTTTACGTTAAAAGATCTACATATACTGGAGTAATAAAGATTGCAACTAAAGGAATTACTGCAACTGATTTCATTGCTAAGCCCTACTTCTTCTGCATAGCAAAACCATTCAGTGGTAGCGCTAGTTTACCGAAATATTTAGATCCACCGGAAAGATGAATACTCGAAATTTGATGCAATTCTTAAAGGAACTTCGTCCAGCTGTAGATTGAACAAGTCGCCATCATTTTCGAGGCTCAGAAGCCACAATAGATTCTACATAGGCACTCTCAAAAAATTAAAAGTGTGGGGTGCCATAAGCGGTGCTCGTGTGACTAATTTGAACCTAGTCTTCACTCAAGTTTTAATTGCGATCCACACGCGCCGAGTCTTTTCTTCTGAATTTTATTTGACTGCCTCTCGACAAAATATTTCCGTGAACTCTCAGATGAATAGTTGTCGCTCACAAATCACTTTTTCAGAAGCGGGGAATAGAGCCCTACCCCGTCCCCTGCGTCTTTCGTCTTCTGTCTAAAGGGAAAAAAGTCATTTTGCATAAACCACAAGTTCTAGTTCGGCTTACCTTTTGTATCCAGCCCTTCGTTTAAGAGACCACAAGCTCTAGAATGGATCATCGTGTTTCTCTCTAAAAATCAATGGTTCTCGTCTTAAAACTGTTTGGATATCTCGAAGGAGGATCATACAAACTGGCGGTGAGCAGTTCGCTGAAATAAAAAGCTTGCATCCCTCTACTCCATTCATGCCTACTGAACGTGCTGTTCAAATTGAAAATTTCGGGTTTCCCTTCTCATGTACACAAAATCATCTTGTTTTATCAAATACCGATAAAGGTTTGAAGAATTGGGAACTAACGTTTGCTCTTGAAGATTTTATATTAAAAAAGAGGTGTATACAACAAGAAAGTGTACGATTAAAGCAGCTCCTACATTGAGGAGTGCATTTGATCACAAAATCGTAGCAGTAGGAAGAACAATAAAACTAAAATAGAAGAAAAATGAACATACAAACTTACAACTGATAGAAGCTGTAAATATAATTAGTGGCATCAATAGTAATTTCGATACTGGTCGCGTTTTTCTCACCTTTTCACAATGAGGAGGGGCAGTTATGACGTTACAATCAAAAATTTTGCAAATAGTACTATTTGACCACAGATATCGAAAAACGACTATAAAGTAGGCTGTTTCCCAAAATACTAGACCTGTAGAGTAGACAGTGCCAAAACTAGAGTCTTTGAATCTCAAAAATCTCTGCTCAAAACTGTCGATATTCCTTGGATCCTTACGTTAGCATCCAACATCAAATAGCAAGGTTTTCAAACTTTGAAAACTGATATCTCGGTGTTGGGAAATGGCAACACTCTCAATTTTGGCCATTGACGTTTTCACTAATAGGGCAACACGAAAAATGAGTTTTCGCACTAATTCAAAAATTTTCAAAGTCGTGACGTCAGACCGCTTAGCATAGTGCTGCCGGTATTTACCATGTTCCTTTGCGTATAAGCGCCCTTTGTGTACTATAGGTTGCTCTAGCTCAGTTCTTTCCATATGTTATAGTACATCTGACGAAGTCTGAGCAATAGACGAAATGTTGTCGAAATCAAGTTTCCTTCTTGGCGTGCTATTTTAAACTTTCAGCTTTGTTGAAAAGACAAAACTAAAGTTATTGGCTGATCATATTTATTTGACTTTGTTTACAGACAATAATATCATTACAGTTCCATGTACAATAAACGTCTATGACAACATTATATTACATCACCTTATATGCAAAAAAACCTTTCAAAAAGGACGAGCTCCTGTCCGAGACGGGCTGTTTACGTGACCATATAATATTACCATGCTATACAGATGCTTCTTGATGCAGTGATACTGATGCATATAGGGCAGAGAATATTAAGAACCCCCTGGGAGGAGAAGGAGAAGAAGGCCGAAGAGAAGATTTTTAGATGCTGTAAAGGAGGATGTGGTGGTTACTGACGTGGAGATGGAGGACGTCAACGACCGAGCAAAATGGAAAAGGATGATCCGCTGTGGTGACCCCCTGAAAAAGAGTAAGCCGAAAGATGAAGAAAAAGATACAGATGCTTCTGGAAACATTCCTTTCCAAAATTGACAAAAACCTGCAGAGTTCGTCCATTTTGATCCCGCTGTGTAGAACTCTATATTGAGATATCCAGTATCTTGGTAATAGTTTTAAAGGAATGTTGATGTATTGCAAAGGTGTTGTATGTTATGCCAATTCAAGGAATAAAATTGATTGGCTATATAAATCAGTGACCTACTGTACGTGCGTGTGTATAAAAGAAAGATGCATGCGAGCGAGTAAGTTACCCAAATAGTCCAGCTTAAAGGAAACTAAAAACTTTATCTGTTTTTTGCTTTTCCATTACTAAGGTATATTCTGATCTTGTAACTAGAGGACAAGCATCGCCTAGTATGTCTATCGACGCACATACATTTAGCTATCACCGGTTTAAAGGATACTCTTTCCCAGGAAATTTTTTCTTGCACCAAAGAAATGCATAGCCATCTAAGGACTAAACTATTTTACAATATTTCGCGATCAATAAAAATAAAATCAACGTTTGATATTCTATAAGAATTTTTGAAAAAGTTTCACTCATTTTCCCTAACTGAAAACATCCTTATAGTTATAATCCACTTTTACTTCAACATTGTCCGATTCTTTTGTACTAAGAATCACCTCATCTTCGTTGTCATGCTTTTCTGTGTCGGTGGCAGCGCATGTACAAGAGCCTCGCATAGCTATAGCTTTGTTAATGATGTCGAACAGGCAATTTCCACGAACGTAGTCATTGTCAACCAGGTTCACCAGGTAATACTCGGTGTAAAACTCATTGATAATTTTACGTGACTGCGACTTTTCAGGGTACAGCCTTCCCCATTGCTGAATCCAAAGCTCAAATGCCTCATCCTGAAATATAAATGGGAATCAAATTCACAGATTATAAACAGTGAGTCCCCATCAAGGTGCACAATAAAATTTCAGTGACGATTATAAGAAACTAACGATTGGTCAAAGGAAGTTCTTCAATTTTAAAGATGTACCGTCAAAAGGCTATGCTAATACCCTGGGCAGTTAATATAGACGGACACCAGGTCTGTTACACAGTAGTGAAATAGTGGCAGAGTGTCCAAGGGTCGTGGGTTCAAACCGACCCAGAGGTAGTGTGCCCTGTCATCTGCTGTCGTGAAGTGGAAATACTATGTTTCGAGACATAGGACAGAGAGGGGACTGCAAGCATAAATGGATTGTCCTCTGAAGGGAACAGTAACGCCGTTCCTAGAAGTGGCTTCGGCCTTAATCAGGGTGAAAAAAAAAGTGAACTACAGATTTCAAGGCAGAGGCAATAATAACCCTTCTCTGTATATAATGGTACATGAGTATAATGGTAGATGAGTATAATGGTAGATGAGTGAAATGACGAAACATTTAAACATCACTAACATAGATGGTTGATGTTTCTCATGTCGTGAATCGTAGTCTCTTTCTGAGCTATGTTTCGAGAGATACTTCTCCCATCTTTAGGCTAATGGCCTCTGGAACTTTTCGCCAAATTTTTCTTCAGAATTGTTTAAAATCAATATCCTACTACTTCACAGACAGGAGGGATGACTTCCTCAATGAATGAATCTCTTCGACAACAACAAACCTTGTAACTTTAGTTGAAAAGTATGTCTTTTTTAAATTAATTCAATTCTTAAAACAAAACTGAAACGTAAAACAACAATTGAACCCTGAAACCGTATTTATATACTTTTCAGTCAAATAAATAAAACCTGGCAGTGATTTTGATCTGACGTCTTTAACGATCCCATAGCATTCATTTACAGATTTAAGCTTTCGATAGCTTTAAATCTTAAAGTGAATTTCCAGTGGTCAGAAATATTTTGATATGTTTCAAGGAATCAGGCTGCCACGTTACCTTTGGTCTCACATTCAGTTTTCCGTAGTTATACGTGATTTTCTAACGAACTTTTTTCCTTGACGATGCAATTTTTGACGTCATAAGAAACAGGGAAGTTCAGTTGTTAATGCTGAAAAATTCAATACGAGGCAAACACGTCGGCGACCAGCAGTGCAGCTTTGACCTTTTTTACAATGGTTTTACATGAGGTACATTTAACTTACGACAAAAAGAACAGAAGGAGGCTTTTCAAGTCAGTACAATAAACAAACAAAACATTTCTGACCACTGGAGGTACACTTTAAGAAACTGAAGTGATATTAAGAATCGCAGTTAATTTGAAGTGGTTTTAAGGATATTCACTGGTTCATCACCATAGCAACGTACCTTCCAGGACTGAAACGCAACTGGATCCACCACAGTGGGTTGAATGATGGGCTTTCCAGAAAAAACACCCCAGGTGACGGCTATGGATGACATATCTGCATTGGTGTAATCTGCATTGCCCTGTAAAAAGATGACGTGTCAGTTCATAGATTATTTAGCTCAGGATGAATATGGTACCATTGTTTTTGTGTAAGTAACCGCTGCGATTTCAAGACGGACTTTAATATAAATAATAATAGTCAAAAAGTAATTCTGTAGTAGCAATTTAGTTCTTTAAATGGCTATTGGCATTATGAAATTTGCATGACCAAATTCACCTATGTCCTTCAATAAGGAATTTATGGATATCATAATCTGAAATATTCATCTCCTACTTCCAGACAACTGATGCATGTACACAAATTATATAAAGAATACTACATATCTGAACACTTCTACATTCGCTATTGTTGAAGTTAAATTGTCATAAAAATTTGGATTTGTGTGAAGAAAAGTGAGTCTATCATGAGCAACATATCTTGATTATTGTGAAAGTAAAAACCCTGAAATAGGAGTCCAACAATATCTCTGAACAATGAATTCAATGCTAAAACTACACCCCCAATGATGACTCGGCAATTTTGATATAGTATTGCGAAACCCAAAAGTATCAGTTTACAACTTTCGTTGATTTCTCCGATAACACCTTTCCGCCGAATGTTGGCTGAATTTCTGTTCCAACTTCCTCTCGGAACGTTTTCTCTCTATAGTGTCTGGTAAGACAGGGTTGGTAAGCACTGACACGCTTACTGCATTTAATGCAGTAAGATCTCGGTTACCTCTACTGCTAATCCGGAGATAATAAGTCAATAATATCCATATCCGACATGAAACTGGGGCGACAACTGTACAAACTAAAAATACCATGATGAGGAATCAGCATAGTCATTCACGATTTCTAGTTGAGTAGAACTCTTCAATTTGAAATCTCTTGAAACGTTTAGGACAAGTTATAAACTTCATGTGTTTGGATAGTTCTTGCTACCGTCAGCTGAGGTGGGCCTAACTGCCTTCTTTCATGGGCGGGGGGGGGAGGGGTGAAAAGATGAACCCATAGAGAATACCATAGATAACATCTCTTCATTGATAAGTAACCCTTGAAAATTAGGCAATCTGTTTTCCACAGATATAACTAGTTCGATCATTCTAGTGACACGTACCGATTTATTCACAATATGGTAGTTGACCAATGGATAGCTTGGTAGCACCTTTAACAAGTTCATGGCATCCTCTTTACATGCAAAAAACTCCAGGTACGCCTAAAATTGTAAAAAAAGCAGTCTTGCAAAACAGCAATAATATTGCGGCTATACTGTATAAAACACATTTCAACACATATCGATCCGTTGAGGGCCTGGCAATCTTCAAGTGCGCAGAACTGAAATACTTCGGAATGCAATTAAATTCATTAACATGTCCTCAAAATATCGCATTTGAAATTTTGGCAGCGTTTATCTTAAATTAAATCATCTAAAAATATCTTCCATTAGTGCCGTTAGAAGTAAAAGCATGTTGAAGCAATTTTTTATTAACATTAGAAGACGGGAAATTTCCGAATAACACTACAAGAATAAATTAAAACATATAAATATGAAAAAGCAACACGTAAAATGTTATTAGATGTCTGCTCTCTTTTGTTTCTATATTCTACTTCGCGGTTGATAAAATGATGAACCTAGCGGTTCCTATTTCATGTTGCCGGATTTCTTTGATTTAAACTGCAGCATCAAAATAAATTCTCATCTTGTAAGGACAACTTTATAAGAGCATTGAGGCTGTGATATGCTCAAGACAACAACAAACTAAAAACAAACTAAAAGTTGTTCTTTGCGTATCCTAATTTAAACACAAAACAGAATAAATTGACCAATTTTGTTCTGTTAATAACTATAATTATGATGATATCAAGGCATCAATCGATTCCATCAAAAATGTGACAAAAACATCACGATGGTAAGGCTTTGAAATTAGAACATCCAGCCTCAGGCCAATTTTACTGGTTCTTACAAAAAGGGAAGAAGAGTGTAACAAATTTAATTCTTACCTTTTGAAATACAAAACCACCGGGGCTTCCCCAACCAAACATTTTATCTGTTGATACAACACAATTGACACTTGGTTGACTATTGATTGTCAAGATACCAAGCCTGTTGAGGTTGATCAGCTGATCTGATATCAAATTCGTTTCTGGAGAAAGCTCTTCCTCTGTCCATGGAATGGTTGTGACCTACCGGGAATAATTAATAAAAGGCTATCAGACTCTTAAAATCCCAGGTTCCAATTCCAGAAGTAACAGTTTTACTTTCTTTTGGCATCTCTTTGAGCTAGACTCCTAAATATGGCTGATTTACACGCTACGATTAGTTTGGCCGATTCAGTCACGTCAGCAAGCCAAGATTTATCGTAGGAGCAAGTAGGCTACGTACCACGCTCAACAATTTACGAGAACAAAACAAATATTTGATACTTCATCTAATTCATAAACAGTCCCTTTTACAAGATGAATCGAAGACCGTACTTCAGTTGATGAAATAACTAATAACCTACGCCCTAAGGGCTTTATTCAACAGTTTGATGGCGATCAAAAACTGCAAAGCAAGTAAAACCGATTATCCTTTATAACGCTTACAGCGAAGCAGCTCCTATCAGTAATAGAGTTTCTACTTTTGTGAAAGCCAGCCATGCTTTGCATCGTGACCTCCAGGCGGCTCCAGAGCTAAGATACCATATCAACGAGACAGAGAAACTTGGGGTGTCTATTGTGTTGATATTGCGACAGTTCAAGCCCGACAAAGTCGTAGTGTGTAAATCAGCCTATATGCAACGAACTTCAATACCCCTTTTGGTGCCTTCTTTATCTCACAGCATCTCACATCTATTTGTTGCTAGTATCTGCTTTGGTACTCAAGACAGATTCCTAGTATGCCCGCAACATATTAAGCAAGGTAACTAAGGGGCAGGCCGAAAGAGTGATGCGCAACATAACGCAATTGCAATAAGTAGGTGGACGAGGGATCTCAGTAAAGCAATTTGCTCACGCTTTTAAACAAACTATAAACCCTTTTCGCTACAATAATGCTCTGTTAGAAACTTGCTTTTAACCCCAATTATGTAAGGACTTACTATCATTCACCTGGAAAAGTATTAGAAGGGCAGGAACAATTGATAAAGAATGCAATGAACGATCACTATAAAAATACGAATGTAAAACGAGCCACAATTCACTCAAAATAATAAACATACAAAACCTTGGCTTAAAGTCAAATATAGACTTTTAGTTGGTTAGTTACTGATTATACTTCTCACGGATTATTTTATTCTATAAGTCATTCACATATTCATAATATTAATGAGATTACCATTCCTTACAAAATCGAGAAAACAAAAATTCTCAAGTGGGAAGCAAAGGATAGAAAGAGTCTCACAATTTCTACAAAGTCTCGTCAACGTTTGTTCTAGTGTCTAAGGCCTGGTTCAAAGGTCCAAGTTTCCACCAACTTTACACTAAATTTACACTACCATGTTAAATGCATAGATGGTCAAGGCTTGAAACAGGCCCAATTCTTCAATGTATTTCATTAGACTAAGCTTAAACCCCTCCATTAAACGAGTGTTGCTATGAACTTCTGGAGAACCATTATATTGTGTTCTTGATCAAAAATTGCTGAAGGTGGCTTCTATAAAATGCTAGTTATGACCTTGATAAGCCTGGATCAGGGCAATAGCTGCTATTTTACAGTATCTAGGTGGTTACTTTAAAATTGCTTTATGCAACTGAAAATCTTCTCCCTCACTCACCTTACCACCTGATGGTGACTCCAATTAACACACCAATACCATTTATTGCACCCATCGGTATTGTATTTTACCATAGAAAAAGACAGAACAGAGCAAGATAACCTGTAATTATCACTTAAAGATTAACACAATAAAGTTACACCAGAGTTCCATTTGGAAATGTAAGCTGGTTTTAGTATGGAAAGCAGTGACTGTGAAACATCTCTTGTTAGTAATTTATTATTAATGGTTAGGACTCAGTAATTTCCTTGCATCAAATAGTATATAATCTAGACATTAAACCGTACAAGTGTAAAATACTTGTCACCTTACCATTACTCCATGTTTATTTGGTTCTTTTGTCAACAGAGCAACAAAGACGTTATGGACCTCTTCTTTTGATTCAAGAGTTTCTCCCCACATTTTCCTTAGTTTTGTGATCCTATCTTTATTCTTTTGGAAAAACAGATTATATTCCTTAAATTCTCCAAATGAAGCACACCTACTGTCACCCCAGCGACCATTGGGAAACTCCTCCCACTCTGATGTCCTATGCATATAACTATCCGGGCGATTTGACCAGAAAATCGGCCTGACATCTTCAAATGTTCTCCTCTCTTCATCATCTGCCTGTTGCCAAGGCAATGCTCTTGTCTGAATTCTGTCTTCTCTCCACAGACCAATGGTCTTCAGCACCTGTTTTGTAGCTGTTTCTCTATTAAGGGTAAAGAAATGCAGGCCATGCACAAATGCCGATTCCAATAGAAGCTTGCAAAGTTCAACAGTCAAATAGATGCCATATTTGCGCACAGTCTCATCGTTATCCTTGATTGGATTAATGATATTCATGATCCTTTGTGGAATTTTGATCATCGAAAACTTGGCAAGTTGTCGGATACTTCCATAGCTCTAAGGGAGGAGTTCAAATAAACAGCTTGAATTTTAATTATACAACAAAGCTTGATTATTGACATCAAACCTACCACCTATGCTAAAACAAAAATAATGGATAGTCCAATGTTGTGAGAAGAAAATGGTAGGATTTGAGTTGTCTTCGTGTCAATCATCAACTGCTACATACAGTAATTGACTACTGTACTACGTGACTTAGCATACAAAACCTCGTAAATTTGTGTCATTGTTCAAACATATTACTTACACATATCACAATAAAACAATCACTGGTTACTTCTTGCCTTCCCTTGCTCCTTATTTCATTATGGTTGTGAGTAGCTGATTACTTTTGGTGCACCTATTATTCAACCCATTTGCCAGCTTTGATTGAAACATTTACAGAAAAGTTCTTACAATCCGCATTGGTATCTGCATTACAGAAGAAGCACAAGAAAGGAAACATTGTGAGACATTGGTTATTTATCTCATTTGAACACAAACAGGTAGCACACCTGATTTGTAATTCCTGGTTGCCAGGTTGTGTCTACCTAGTAGACAAAGAACGTGGTAGTTTGAATGTGTCAACAGTATTTCTACTATCTCCTGAACATGATTTGCACCATCTATTTCTTCAAGCAGGGAGCTAGGTACAACAACAGTTCAAAACGTCTGTGTAACATTTCATAATATGTAGAGCCATGGATGCAACAAAAGTTGCCTATCCAACTATTTGAACATAAGGATAGGACTGATATTAGCTGAAGAGTCCATGAAAATACCATTACCACAGCAGAAACATCCTCACATTGTTATAAACATTGATATCTACTTACCTGAATTGGAAAGATTCCAGGAACAATGGGCACTGTGATCCCAATTTTGCGACAGGCTTTAATGAATCCCAACACTTTACTTGCCTCAAAAACCATTTGAGTAATGATGAAGTCAGCTCCAGCATTAACTTGGTCCTTTAAATGCTCCATACTTTCTTCATAGCTAACCCTTTTATCATCAATGGCATCTGGATAACCTTATATAAACCAAAACACATAAATAGTGTCAATATGCATCATCACCAGGCTGTGTATTGAAGGATCAACTTCAAAAAAATGTTGATTCCTATTACAATCCATTTACATCCTGTAAGTGTAAAATTGGCAAGTCTAGAGGAAATTCTGCAATATCAGGGTTCAAGACACAAAACAACTGCCATTTAGTACAAATGTATCACTGTCCTCTATGTTGAAGACTCATGGAAAAAGCATCTATCTAAATCATAGTTTTTTTTGTTTTGTTTTTTTGTTTGTTTTTTTTATCCGTTTAACGTCTTTTTATTCCCAGTCATGGGGTTTGACGGTGCCCATATTCATGGGACTTGGATTGGAGCATAGAGCACTTTAAGACCGGATGCCCTTCCTGACATCACCATGGTCCTTCCGGGAATTGAACCCTGACCCTGTAGAACATCTAAATCTGATGGCCAGGAACTTATCCACTAGACCACGGCGGTTCTAGTTTATAGATCCATTTCAATTTCTAGGTATAACCAAATCTCAGGCAGATTTAGTTTATGTTGACTGAAGTAATTGGAGGTAAATTTTATGTGTGTCTTGAGCAGATATTGGTAGTGTAGTGTCTGACTCTCCTGTAACAAGAAATTGTCATTGCATGTGAATATCTGAAAAATCTTGTTGAAAATAGTGTCTGTTGTGTCAGCAATGTAGTAGGTTATGAAAGCTAATGAAGCTCAGAAGGGAAACAGTACCACCTAAATTTAAACATTTCAAGTGTTCTTGACTACACATAAGAAATTTCCTTATTAAATTTAAAGGTGATTCAATCTGAAGAAGCTTAAGAAATAAAACTCACAAAGGCCAAATGTTTTCAGTTCTGTACCCTTTAAAGGAACAGGCTTGTATTGGATTTCTTAATAATTCTGATTACAATGTAGGTCTTCAGAATATCCTGAAATCTACTCCAAAATTCAGTGAGGCTTTCTTGGGAAAATGTACTGATTACAATTTTTGCAATGAAACAAGAAGTTAATGCATACATAGGCATAAAAAGTGTCTGTATCACTGAATTCTGTAAAGAAAATTGGTAGTAGTGAACAATGGCAAATTCAGACCACTAAATGTCTTATAGAAACTTGAGAGTTTCAAACATGATAATCTGATTCACTGAAAATTTGGGAAATCTGACTACTTGGAAATGCCAAAGAAGCTGGAAAGAAGCAAGAGGCAAATACAACTTTTAGGAAGATATACAAATTTGTGCTTGTTAAAAAGCTAGGGAGCCTAAAATAATAGGAAATTAAGTTTACGGAAATGTAAAGAATTTGACCACTATGAAACTGCTAAGTCTACTACATTGATAGAAAGAGAGGGACTAATTATTGTCTGTCCTCCTGGACTTCCCTGGATTATAAGTATATTTATTAACAACATTTTGCCAGCAACAAAAACTTCTGGTCACACAAAATTATCTCTTCTAAAAGCAAAAATTCCAGTTCCCCATTCGAGAGTGACATCAGCATATATATATTTTTGTCATTTGCTCACCTGCTATGCAGATTGTGAAGTATCCACCAAAATTATTTCTAATGAACCTCACAACATCTGCTGTGCATTGGAATGAGCAATATGAGTTACATGAGTCCTCCAAATCCTGGGATGCTGTAAAGACAGATTACAGGAGGAAATATTGATTGGCACATCAACAATCAACATATCTTGTCTCGTAAAATCAAAGAAGCATACATTCTACTGAAACCATCTCACCAAGAATAACAACAGGAACTCTTACCACAGCAATGGAGCACGAACTCCAACAAACTACAAGAAGCAGCTGCATCCTATTCAGTGTACTGCACCCCGCAGCATACTTTACAGGTTGACCATCCTTGTTCAGGGTTCTTCTCTATTTACACATATATCTTTGAACTTAAACTGAAGTTACAATGCACATCACACAAATCGGTGATCTACAACATAAATTAATGCAAGTAATGTTAAAAGCATAAAGCAGGTTTATATACACCAAAACTTACCTTGCCTAATAGTAAGAACATTTCTCAGCCCAAGGGCTTTTGCCTTTATCAATATATCATAAGCATCATCCTCGTACAGGTCAGTACAGTTGAGTTGAAGCATGGAATCCATACCCAGTAGCTCCTGGGTAGTGCTTGCCAAGGTAAGGTAACTATTTTCTTTCTTAAGACACACATCTCTTCTTTTCAAATTTGAAGTTACATCACAAAAGAGAGGTGAGCCTTGAGAGAGTCTATCACATTTCTGTAGTAAGTTGCATGTTCCATTTACAGTTCTTGGTGGGAAAAACTCTAAGGAGAAAAACTTGTCTGCACTTGCTACTCTTTGGTTTATTTTGTCGATAAGTGTCACTGACCCTTCATTGTCTGGATCAAACGGTGTATACGTAGGAAGAGGTTCAACACAAGATGCCATTATTGTCAAAAGACAAATCAATGTCAAGTAATACCACAAAATATATCCATTTCTTGGAGTGACAGCATGTTATGGCCTACAAGGGAAGTGGAAAATTGAGTCTTATGTATACAAAAATGAAACAATACAACAAACTCAAGAAGAGCTTGTTCACTGCACTCAGTTACATAACACATGTAAATAATAGCTACGGTGTCAACAATTACACCCTTCTGAAAATGGCGGCGAAAAGAGGCCTCAGCATCCTGGATATCTATCGCAATGTCTCTTACAATTTTAGGTTTCTTTGTTGCCTGTGACCAAATCATCAACTGCTGTTCCCGGCTATTATTACTATCATAAACAAACAGGTGTGCTAACTTAACTAAGTGACATTTTCAAGGCGTAGAGTTGCCTCAGCTTAAACATAGCGTGACCAAACATGTACAAAGCAGGGTCAGAGGTATACCCTCACAGTGGACTAGGTTAGATAATTTGCCAACGAAAACACATTAAAATGGATTTACGAATAAAAATACTTGATCGATAACTTGGGACATTCGTCATACGCCCGCATCAAGTTTCATCTTTTCAAAAACACTTCTGTAAATAATGGTAGGCAACTACGACGTCGTTTTGTTTCGATCCCTGCATCGACATAGATTCGGAGCAAAGCACAGCCACTTGCCTTCATATAGAGGGGGAAATCTCTCAGTCTCCGTTACGTGAACCATATCGGTTGAACACTACAGGCAGTTTCCACTACTTAGCGGCGTACGCGTAGGCACTACAGATGTTAAGCCTCTTCATAGACACGGCTAGTACAAGTAAAAAAACTTGCGATCTACGCTATTCCGATCTGAAATACGCCATCGAGAAGAAATCTAAAATCAACTGGCTGGATATTGTGTGGGTACTTTTAACGCTTACTATTCATTACCCAGGATAAGTCCACAATTTGCTATTCCGACTGTGCAGCATAGAGTCATTAAAATACAGATAGATAGGACATCGTCACGTTATTGGGATAGATTACATAGATGTAGCTCTGTAAACAACCCGCGCGTTCACGCTTGAAACTTTGACGTTTTAACCCGGAACGATTCAGAACCAATCCTTTAAACGGCAAAAAACTGCTACAAACATATGATTTGTCGTATTACAGTCTTACCTTTGATTTTACCCTTCTTCCACATCCTAATGTACTAACGGTAGACCTTATGTCACAGCCATTGCATTCTTGTCGGCGACTGGATGTGGCAGTTTGCGCCAATATGGCAGCAAAATACTATGACGTCATCGAGATGAAGAACGATTGCACAGGAGGAAGAGTAACAGGGGTTCCTTCAAAACTTCGTATTGTAACCCAAAATTCAGAATCAAGGGAGTTTATAAAAATGGGAAAACAAAAAATGGGAGTAGGACTGTTTTCCTTTTCATATCAAATACTGGCATATTGACATTGTGTCAGGATCCGAATATCTCGTTAGCAGATAGCATTTTAGTATTTTATCTACCTATTGTTCACACTGCAACAATCTAAGATATTGACTTAACAAATTGTAGGAGTTCTCCTGCCCTCGAATTTTATAATTCTGATGTTTATTTTGTTCCATTAAGCTGAGTTTTGTGAGTAGAATCATATGAGTTTTCTGAACTCAATAGTTGTGTTAATGTACAGTTTGGCAAATTTTTGTGTTATTCTCATAAATATTATTAAACCCGCCTTGATAAAGGAAAGATAAAGGGAAAGTTTTACGGAAAAGCTTAATAGAATGATCTCACTAGCAACTGCATTCTGCAAGCCTATTGTAAGAAGAACACCTCTCTTCAAAGTTTGGGGAGACCTTCACCATGCACCACCCCCTTCGTGATTAGGCCTACATCACATTCAAAGTTTATAGCCATCTCCGTAGCCTTAAATTTCCGAAACAGAAAGTTTTGGTTTGCCTATAGTCATACCTCCTCAAAGAAAAAAAGCAAGGAACCGGGAAATACTATCTGCTTTGAGATTTCATTAACACCGTTCTCGCCTTCATTGAAAGTGTATCACTGATTTGGGATAAGTGTTGGTCCTACATAAATTTTCATATCATCTTTTCCACCAGCATGTTCAACAAAAGTGCTCTGGTCATCTTCTCTCACATCTTTTGTAGATAGATTTTGCTTTTCATTGAATTATAATAATTTACTGTCAAGCACGTCACAAACATAATTTAATCCTTGCACTCCTGCCTTTAGTTGAAACAAAACTACAAATGTAGGCTTAAGTTAAATCTGTGAAAGACTCGTGACCTTAGCATGCTTATCACCGTTCAGTATCAGCTATCAAACTGCTTTCAACAAACGGTACATGAAGAGGACATTATTTTAAAGGCAGTAACGAAACGATAGCAAGCAAGCTGTTCGCAATTTCAACGTCGTCAACACAATTGTAAGTTGGTTCACTTGCATTATTGCGCCAAAACAGCAGCGAATTCGTTAACACAGAGAGTACAAACCATAGGAGAATCCTATAACATGAGAGTAAACAGTGTAGCAGACTTTCGCGAATAAGTAGCTTTTCTTCCTCAGACTCTCAACATTTCGTAGCGATAAATATGCTCGGGTTGACCAATGGCCGAAGTAATCAAAACAAACGACTCACAAGTACGATATCGTTTTGACTGTCTTTTAGCTTAGCGAATACGTTGAAATCTATCATCCCCGTAGTAATGCTTCAATAAAACCAACCAAGGACAGAGATAGACAAGACAGATTTGTTGCTCAAATTATTAAAAGGTAAACGAATGATTTTCAAAACAACTCATACCTTGATATAGCAATCTTGCAAAACGTTGTTTCACTTCCTTCTGCCACTATCGGATGCGACAGACCTAGCAGTAGTCTATCATGGTCGCTCCTGTTCATTCGAAGAATCTGGTTTGACCAGTAAGATCGACCAGCCCTTGCTAGCACGGACTAGACCATCCAAACAATAGAAATCTTGAAATATGATTGGTCAAACCCACTCTAGGTTCGTAGCGTGGATCTGGCCAGTTGTCAAACCGGTTTATGATCAGTCTAAAGAGTTCTGTCACACTGAAAACAACAGATAAGTACAGCTGGCTAACGTTGAATGAAAAAATTTGACCTGTCACAGTTCTCTACACAAACGGACCGATTGTCATCGGACAATAAACTGGTTAGCAACGATATAACTGAAGTAAATGGTGGGTTAGAAGACCCAAAGTTGGATTGTTTACCGTGACGAAGACTTTGTTCGAGATAAACTGCCCACAAAATAGGCCTGCAAATTTCTAATGACTTCATTGACACTGAAGGATAACGGTGGGGGTATCCAAGTGGGGGAGAAGGGGTTGTACTGTCCTCTCTCACATGAATGGGCCCCGACGTTTTTTGCTATAAAAAGGGTACAAAGTAATCTGAAGAAATCACTAGGGTAGTAACTGGAGGTAAAAATTGGTATTCTTAAGTCTCGGGCCATGGGGAATCGAATCCACAGTCTCCGTAGACACCAAAGATAACGAGGAGAGAGGATCAAGAGTACCTCCCTTCAAAGTTATGCAAAGTCAGGTATTATACTCTTGGTGTTCCCCCAACCCCTTCGTTTAAGGATGTTTCTCGTTAAATCACTGATCAGGGGAGTTAATGCTTTACCCCTTTTTGTCCCTTTTAAGCGTCATGTCTGTATTAAAATATCGATTACGTGAAAGAGACTGGAGGCTCTGATAAAAAAAACATACAGCGTTCATCCAGAGTATCACTAAATAGCTTTCCAATGACTAGGGCGCTTTGATGTCAAATATTTAATAACATTCACCACCCTTCAGGACTCTCTCTGTATGAATATTGTCTCCATGGTGCCTTAGAGCTTTCGCTTTGTAAAGAAACTATAATCGAATCCGGGACGGACAATGATCAGCTACTGCCAAAAACTCATTCTTTCAAAGATTCTATTGTTCATTTTGAAAGGTGTTAAATTCTGTTATCTGCCATGTCAGCTTTGGCAGTATTTGGTATATCTTTCTGATATCTTCTTATGTCAACCCATTCCATGCACTGTTTTGTTTCACATTTAAAAAACATCATACAGTAACGTAGACAACACGAAACACTTTAAACTCCTCATTTTATCGGCTACGT
>JAAAKL020001456.1:0-30875 GCA_010016065.2 Carybdea cf. marsupialis auct. non (Linnaeus, 1758) | reverse complement strand
CCGGAACCGCGCCCCGCTCGCGTTGCTCGAGGAAAGCGAGGATGTCTTTCTTGGTCACCCGACCGTGAAGGCCAGTGCCCTCGACTTGGCGAAGATCGACGTCCTCTTTCTTGGCGATCGAACGCACCAACGGACTCGAGAAGCGGCGGATGCGCTCTTCGAGAGTCATTTCGCCGTCGGACCCTTCCTCAAGCGGCACCTCTTCTACCGTTTCGGCGGTTTCTTCGGTCAGCTCGACTTCTGCGACCGTCACTTCCTCTTCGCTGGGCTGCTCGCCAGCTTCGCCGATCAGTCCGACGACTTCGTTGACCGGCACCGTCTCGCCGTCGTGATGCCGGATCTCGAGCAGCACGCCGGAAACTGGCGCGGGAATCTCGGCGTCGACCTTGTCGGTCGAGATTTCAAGCAAAGGCTCTTCGCGCTCGACGGTGTCGCCGACCTTGAATAGCCAGGTGGTGATGGTCCCTTCGGCGATCGATTCCCCCATCTGGGGCATCAGGACTTCGGTAGCCATGAAATATCGTCTCCGTCGCTTAGTAGTGAATGCTGTGGCCGAACGCGGCGTGGGCCGCTTCCATCACGGCTTCCGACAGGGTCGGGTGCGCGTGCATAGTGCGGAAGAGCTCTTCGGTCGTCGACTCGACCTGCAGAGCGACGCAGGCTTCGGCAATCAGGTCGGTCGCGTGGGCGCCGATGATATGCACCCCGAGCAGCTCATCATACTTGGCTTCGCGCACAATCTTGACGAAGCCGGCGGTGCGACGCAGGATCGCGGCTTTGCCCAAGGCTGAAAACGGGAACTTGCCGGTGACCACATCGTAACCGCGATCTCTCGCCGCCGCTTCGGTCAGACCGACACTGCCCACCTCAGGCTCGCAGTAAGTGCATGACGGAACCCGGTCGTAGTTGATCGGCCTTACCTCGCAGCCCGCCATATGCTCGGCGGCAAGAATGCCTTCCGTAGACGCGACGTGGGCCAGCCATGGAGTGGTGATCACGTCGCCGATGGCATAGACGTGAGGCAGCGCGGTCTGCATCCATTCGTTGACCTCGATGTAGCCCCGATCGATCTTAATGCCTTGAGCCTCGAGGTCGAGATTCGCCGAGACGGGCGCTCGCCCCACCGCCACCAAGAGCACCTCGGCGTCGAGGGTGACCTCCTCGCCCTTCTCGGGCGCCAGCTGCAGCCGGACTCCCGAATCGGTGGTCTCAGCGGATCTGAGAGTGGTGGAGGTCATCACCTTGATGCGCCGCTTGCGAAACGCCTTGCTCAGCTCGGCGGAGACGTCTTCGTCTTCGATCGGCAACAGCCGCGGCAGCATCTCGACCAAGGTGACCTGGCAGCCAAACGAAGCGTAGATCGACGCAAACTCGCTGCCGACGGCACCGGCGCCGAGCACCACCATCGACTTCGGTATTTGATGCTTGAGCTCCAGCGCGTGATCCGAGTTGATGATCCGGCGGCCGTCGGTCGGCGCGACGGGGATCTCTCTGGGCACCGAGCCGGTGGCGATCAGGATGTGCTTCGCATGGTAGCGCTCGACCTGGCCGTCGCGCTCGACGCTCACCTCATGGGGGCCGGTGAGGCGCCCAAAGCCATGAATGCCTTCGACCTTATTCTTTTTGAACAGGAACTCGACGCCCTTGGCGTTTTTGTCGACGACATGGTTTTTATAGTGCTGCGTCTTGTTCAGATCGAGCTCCGGCGAACCGACGTTGATACCGATGGCGTCCGCTTCGCGAATCTCGTCCAGGACCGAAGCGGTGTGCAACAGAGCTTTGGTCGGGATGCAGCCGCGGTGCAAACAAGTGCCCCCGAACCGTGGATCTTTCTCGACCACTGCGGTCTTCAGGCCGAGCTGGGCAGCACGGATCGCGGCAACGTAGCCACCCGGGCCGCTACCGATCACAATCAGGTCAAATTCTTGGGTCAACATCGTCTCCTTGATCATGCCCTCGATCGGGCACCGGCATGAAGCCTGGGCTTTGGCTCAAGTGTCAAGCCAGATCTTAGCGCCTAGCAGGCTAGAGGCGCTGGCACGGTCGCTGGTTATGCGAGAGAAACCGGCTCAGACCGATAACGCCCTGGCTTGGTTTCCACCAGACGGCCAGCGGGCTCGTCGGTCTCGTGACCAAAGAAGCATAACCAGCCCTCCTCGGCCGCCCGCGGCAACCACTTCTGCTTATTCTCCATGATGGTCAGCGGAAAGAGATCGTAGCTCATGATCCAGGGATAAGGCAGATGCGCTACCGTCGGCACCAGGTCGGCCCACCAGACGGCCTGCTGGTCGGCTCCTCCGCCGTCGAGCAACACGATGCACATGTCGGCATTGTGGCCCGGCACCTTGACCGCTTGGACGCCATCGATGGGCGAACCCCGGCCTTCGAATAGCTCGACCACCCCGGCCTCAAAGAGTGGCTTCCAGTTGCGTGGATCATAGCTCGACCGATCGCGAACATTGGGGTGGCGGGCATGCTCAACCTCACCCCGCTCGAGCCAGTAGCGGGCTCGCGGAAAGGTCGGCTTGGGCCGATCTTCGCCTCGAGTATTCCAACCACAGTGGTCGAAGTGCAGATGGGTCAACAGCACGTGGGTGACGTCCCCGAGCTCATAGCCAGCTTGCTGAATGGCTTCGGGCAAACGGGTCGCCCCTTCGTCCATGCCAAACATGTCACGGAATCGTGCATCCCCCCGACCACCGGTGCCGGTGTCGATCAACAACAGGTCTGAGCCACGCTCCACCAACAGGCTGTTGGTGGCCATGCGCACGCGATTGCGGTCGTCGGCAGGCTTGTAGCTTTGCCACAAAACCTTAGGCACCGCGCCAAACATGGCTCCGCCGTCGAGTCGATAGTCGCCATCGTCGACCAAGGTGAGGTGAAAAGCGCCCAGATTCATCGTCATTCCTCTCGTAGCGGCGCAGGATAGCATGTAGAATGACAAGCTGCGTGCCGACCTATGCCTGGTCGTTTTATACTCGGCAAAACTAGATTCGGTACCGCACCCACTACCACATAGCATCAGAGTCAATTCCCGGCGCTCGAATGCTGAGCGGCCGCTAGCAGTCCGTGGTGAAAGTCAGCCGCATGCGAGAGCGAGAGATTTTTCGTCAGATCAAGGCGCGAAACCACAAGCATACTGGAGTATTTCGCGGATTTCGCAACGCCGAACTGGCGGAAAAGAGCCGTTCGCAGCGCGGACTGAGTTTTTCCACGGGCTGCTAGCAGACTGCGTCAACGGAGGAAGGACCATGTCTTACGAATTGGAAAAGACCGCCCAAGCCTTGGTGGCCCCGGGTAAAGGTATCCTGGCGGCCGACGAAAGCGACGGCACGATCAAGAAGCGCTTCGACACGATCGACGTCGAATCGACGGAAGAGAACCGCCGCGCCTACCGCGATATGTTGTTCACTGCCGAAGGCGTCGACGAGCAGATTTCAGGCGTCATCTTGTTCGACGAGACGCTGCGCCAGAAAAGCGCGGACGGCACGCCTTTTCCCGAGTTGCTGAGATCGCGAGGCATCGTTCCCGGGATCAAGGTCGACAAGGGCGCCAAGGATCTTGCTGGCGCGGCGGGCGAGAAGGTCACCGAAGGCCTCGACGGTATGCGCGGCCGGCTCGAGGAATATCGTGAGCTCGGCGCGGGTTTTGCTAAATGGCGGGCGGTGATCACCATCGGTGATCAAATTCCGAGCGACTACTGCATCGATACCAACGCTCACGGTTTGGCCCGTTATGCCGCGCTCTGCGTCGAGCAAGGCTTGGTGCCGATCGTCGAACCGGAGGTGTTGATGGACGGCAGCCACACCATCGAACGCTGTTATGACGTCACCTCCCGCACCCTCGAGCGGGTATTCAGTGCGCTCTACGACCAGCGTGTGCCGCTCGAGCAGATCCTGCTCAAGCCAAACATGGTGATCTCAGGCTCCGACTGCGAGACCCAGGCGTCTGCGTCCGAAATCGCCGAGATGACCATTCGCTGCTTCCTGAACCACGTACCGGCAGCCGTCCCGGGCATCGTCTTTCTCTCCGGCGGCCAGAGCGACGTCGAGGCGACGGTGAACTTGAACGAAATGAACAAGAACTTCCCGGATCTACCCTGGCAGGTCAGCTTCTCTTACGGTCGCGCGCTTCAGGCGCCGACGCTCGCCGCCTGGCGCGGTCAGGCCGGCAACGTTAGAGCCGGGCAAAAAGCCTTTCAGCTCCGCGCCTTCTGCAACGGCAAGGCACGTTACGGCCAATACAAAAGTGACATGGAGGCGGCGTAAGCGCCAATCGTTTCAGCCCGCTCCGTCGCCCCCTGATAGTGACTTTGCTTTGAGAGGCGCATCGCCTCCGCCCAAAGCCGAACCCTAAACCGATAAAGGAAAGAACCATGAGTGACGATAAAACCTTAGTCCATTACGAAGTCAAGGACGGCGTTGCCTACCTGACGCTCGACGATCCGCCGGTCAACGGCTATACCCACGAGATGATGCGGCAGATCGACGAGGGCATCTTGAAGGCCCGCTTCGACAACGAGGTGTACGTGATCGTGCTCACCGGCGCGGGCGAGAAGTTCTTCTGCGCTGGCGCCAACATCAACATGTTGCAGAACGCCGAGCCGCGCTTCAAGTACAACTTCTGCCTGCACGCCAACGAGACCCTGAACCGTCTGGAGCACACGCCCAAGCTGGTGATCGCGGCGCTCAACGGTCACACGGTCGGTGGCGGCCTCGAGATCGCCATGGCAGCGGATCTGCGCATCGGCCGCCGTCAAGGCGGCAAGGATTGCGGCAAGATCGGCCTGCCGGAGATCACCCTCGGCGTGCTGCCCGGCACCGGCGGCACCCAGCGCCTGTCGCGCATGATCGGCAAGAGCCGCTCGATCGAACTGATGGTCACCGGCGGTCTGCTCGACCTCGATCAGTCGAAGGATCATGGCCTGATCAACGACGTCTTCGACGCCGAGGATCTCGACGGCTGGCGCGCCCAGATCCATGAGTACGCCCAGCAGTTCTGCCCGCCGAACACCGCTTCGAAGGCCGCCGGCCGGATCAAGCGTGCGGTGCAGAGTGGTAGCGAGGTGCCTTTCGAGTCCGGTCTCGCCATCGAGCGCGAGCTGCAGCAGCAGCTGTTCGAGTCGGCCGACGCCACCGAGGGCTTGAACGCTTACGTCGAGAAGCGCAAGCCAGCCTTCTCCGGCAAGTAAGCCCCCTCACCCTAACCCTCTCCCCCAAGGGGAGAGGGGACCAGAGGTCCCCCAACCCTGGCCTCCCCTCTAAGGGGAGGGGGCAACAGAACCGGCGTTGGCTAAGGTTCTGTTTACGGGTGACAACCCCCTCTCCCTCCGGGAGAGGGCCGGGGGTGAGGGTTTGGAGAGAGGTCAGAGGCCCTGATCAACTCCCTCACCCTCTCCTCAACTCCCCAAGGGGGAGAGCAGACCAGAATCCTTCCCTTAAACTCAGTGGTAGGCCTAGCTCTTATGACTCAACCTAAAACTCCTATCGTCCTCTGCTCTCCCGTCCGCACGCCGATCGGCAAGTTTGGCGGAGTCCTGTCGTCGCTGACCGCTGCTGATCTGGGCACGGCGGCGGCCAAAGCCTGTCTGGAACGCGCCGGCTGTCTGCCGGAAAAGGTTGACCAGGTGATTTTTGGCCATGGGCGCCAGGCCGGCTGCGGTCCCAATACTGCGCGGCAAGTGTCATTCCGTACCGGTATACCCGTGGAGCGTTCGGCCTTCACCGTCAACCAAGCTTGCGCTTCCGGTCTGCAGGCCGTGATCTCCGGAGCGCGCACGATTCTGCTCGATGAGGCCAACATCGTGCTCGCCGGCGGAACCGAGAGCATGTCGAACACGCCCTACATGTTGCCGCAAGCCCGCTGGGGCTATCGGCTCGGCCACGCCGAATTGGCCGACGGCATGTACCGGGATGGTTTTAATGACCCGCTGTCGCAACTGGTGATGGGCGAAACCGCCGAAGAGCTGGCCGAGGAAACCGACATCGATCGTCAGGCATCGGACGAATGGGCGGCCCTGAGCCAGAATCGCTGTGAGACCGCCCGCAAGGACGGTCGCTTCGTCTCCGAAATGGTGCCGGTCGACGTCAAACTGCGTCGCACCGAGACCACCGTCGCCTACGACGAGCATCCGCGTGATGGCATCGAAGCGGCCAAGCTTGCCCGCATGAAACCGGTGTTTCGCGAAGGTGGACGGGTAACTGCCGCCAACGCTTCGGGCATCACCGATGGTGCCGCTGCGCTGCTCGTCGCGTCGGAAGATGCAGCCCGTGCACAAGGGCTCGAAATTGCCGGCTACCTTCGGGATTGGGAAGTCGTCGGCGTCGAGCCCCGGATCATGGGCATCGGGCCAGTGCCTGCCACCCAGTCGTTGCTCAAACGTAACGGCCTCGACTTCAGCGACATTGATCAAGTCGAGCTGAACGAAGCGTTCGCCTGCCAGGTGCTTTCCTGCCTCGCCGAGTTGCCGTTCGACCGCAAGCGGGTCAATCCTGACGGTGGCGCCATTGCTCTCGGTCACCCGATCGGCGCCACCGGCGCCCGCATCCTGGTCACCTTGCTCCACGGCCTGGCCCATCGCGGCGGACGCTACGGCGTCGCCACCCTCTGCGTTTCCGGCGGCATGGGCGTCGCGGCGCTGGTCGAGCGAGTGGCCTGACGCGATCAAGGATGCGACCCAAGACAGACTCGTGGTGGGCTGGCGCCCATCCCTATTTAAGAAAGCTCAGAACTCAAGAAAGCTCAGAGTTGATCCTAGGAGATCGCCATGGATAAAGCGGTACTGCTCGAGCGGGAGGGTCGGGTTGCGATCCTCACCGTCAATCGTCCCAAGAAGCTCAACGCCCTCAACCAGGAAGTTCGTGACCTCACCCTCGGATATCTCGAAGAGATCGAGAATGACGACAGCATCGGCGCGGTAGTCATCACCGGAACGGGCGATAAAGCGTTCATCGCGGGCGCCGACATTTCCGAGTTCGAAGGCCGCTCGCCCTTTGACCAACGCGAGGCGATGCGTTTTCCCCGGGTGTTCGACGTCATGGCGAACTTTCCCAAACCGGTGATCGCGATGATCAACGGCTTCTGTTTGGGCGGCGGCTGTGAACTATCCATGTCTTGCGACATCCGCATCGCGTCGGACCAGGCCAAGCTCGGTCAGCCGGAGATCAAGCTCGGCCTGATCCCCGGTGGCGGCGGCACCCAGCGCTTGCCTCGGCTGGTGGGCCTCGGCCAAGCCATGAAGATGATCCTCACCGGCGATATGGTCGACGCCGAAGAAGCCCATCGCATCGGCTTGGTCGACGAGGTCGTCCCTCACGAAGAGCTGCGCGAGAGAACCCTCAAATTGGCGGGCAAGATCGCGGACAAGAGTCCGCTGACCGTCCGGGTGGCCAAGGAAGCGATGCGCGCCTCCGAACGCATGTCGATCGAAGACGGCATCGTCTACGAGCGCGATCTCTTCTGCCTGTGCTTCTCGACCGAAGACAAGAAGGAAGGCGTCGCCGCCTTCCTCGGAAAACGCGCTGCGGAGTGGAAAGGGCGGTAGCTGGCTAAGGAACGCGGTCTTCGATCAGAGATTGACTGCGTTCTCGCCCAGCAGAATTTCCAGACCCTCGGGTTCATTCGGGCGCTCGAGGGTCACCAGGAAGCCGTGGGTGCCCTTCGGCATATTGGTGGCTTCCATTTCCGCGGGTGAACCCGAACGGACGTCCAGAACACCGCCGTCAACTTTGCCATCCTGGGTCATGAACCAGATGTGGTATTCCTCGCCTTCCGCCGGTGGCTCGAGCCCACGTAAGTTTAAATACCACCGCTGGTGCATACCGCAGACGTAGACGATTCCGTCAGGAACTCCAGCTCGATCGTTCGGCTCAGCGGCTGAGACCATGCGCATCGGGTACGCCTGCCGCGCGATATTGGTGACCATGTGGAGACGGTTCTTGAGCAGCTGAGTCTCGTCACCGACTCGCTGAGCCTCTTCCAGCTGGAATGTCGAAGTGGCCACCCGGAGGTTCAGCTGATCGATTTGCCGACTCTGCTGCCAGACGGTCGCACTCAGGAAACCTAAACCCACCAGACTGGCGGCGAGCACCGCCGCCTGCGCGAAACCCCAGACCGAGCGCGGCGATGGTGCTGGTCGCTCGAAAGGCACAACGGGTGCCATTTCTGAAGCACTGGCTGCCGGAGCGCCGGATCGCCGGCCGCCGGAACGCCGGCCGCCGACCGCCTGCGCCAGGATCGCTTCCTTAATCGATGCCGGTGGCGTCTCGGCCTTGAGCTCATAGGGTAAGAGCCCGAGCAGCTCGGTGTACTCGCGCACCAATTCCGGATCCGGCGCTTCGTCCTCCCGCACACCCCAAGACTCCTGCGTCACCGCACCTTGCGGATCGGCTTCAATCAGCAGATCTAAAGCCCGTTCGATAGCACGGTCTTCTGAGTCGAGAATACGATCGGTCATAGCAATTCCCTGATTTCGGCGCTGAGCGCCTTGCGCAACTTCTTCATCGCTAGCAACGTTCGGGTCTTCACAGTACCAAGAGGAATGCCCGTATTGCCGGCGATTTCACTCTGCGTCATGCCTTTAAAAAACGCGAGTTCAAGAACTTGCCGTTGCTCCCTAGGTAACTCCTGCAATTCCAGGTGCAGTCGCTTTCGTCTCTGCTCGAGTAGTACGGCGCCCATCCCTTCTGGGGATGTATGCCGATCTCGATTTTCTTTTTGCATCGACGTCAAGGTGCGATCCTTGACCTGGCGACTGCGTAAGCGGTCGATCGAACGACTGCGGGTGATCAAGACGAGCCAGGTGGAGACCGACGACTTGCCCCGATCATAGCGCGTCGCCTGGTTCCAAACTTGGAGAAAAACTTCTTGCAAGATCTCCTCTGCATCGGAGGCGTCGAGCACGATGCGGCGCGACAGAGCCAAGAGGAGCCCTGAGTAGCGATCGTAGAGCTCGTCCAGCGCGCTTTGATCTTGCTGCGCGATGCGCCGCAGGAGATCCGAATCCTCCGTCTGCGCGGATCCGGGGATAGCAGGAGTCGCTTCGCCGGTTTCTGAGGCAGAGTTGTTCATCTTGAGAGTATTGGCCACAAACCGTAATTCCGTAACCGAATCAATAGCGTGGGACCGTCGGATCGACCCTCAGGCTCCAGGCATCGATGCCGCCGTTGAGATTGGTCACGCGATCGAAGCCCTGCTGGCGCAAGTAGGCCACGACTTGAGTGGAACGCGGGCCATGGTGGCAATGCACGACGGTCAGCACTTCGCGATCCAAGTCGTCAATCCGCTCAGGGATCTGGGAAATCGGCAGCAGCCGTGAGCCTTCGATGTGGCAGATCTCATGCTCGTGCGGCTCGCGCACGTCGAGGATATGGACATCTTGTCCCTCATCGAGCCAGGTCTTCAGCTGCTCGACGTCGATCGCAAACGGGGGCTCTATAGGGTCTGCCATGCCCTCACTCCTAGGATAGTCATTGACGGATGTGTCTCCGGACGGCGGCTCGATGTCACACGCCGTCTGCGCGCATGCCGCCTGCTCGACCTCGATCAGCTCCCGGATCGTTGGCTCAAGCCCACAGACCGAGCACTCCGGATTCTTGCCAATCTGGAGCTCGCGGAAACGCATTCGCAGCGCGTCGAAGACGACCAGACGACCCACCAGTGACTCGCCGAGGCCTGCGATCAGCTTGACGGTCTCGTTTGCTTGCAGCGAGCCGACGATGCCGGGCAGTATGCCGAGCACTCCGCCCTCCGCGCACGATGGCACCAGACCGGCCGGCGGCGGTTCGGGAAAGAGGCAACGATAGCACGGGCCGTGCTGGCCCCAGAATACCGAGACCTGGCCTTCGAAGCGGGAAATCGCACCCCAGACATTCGGTTTGCCGGCGAGCACGCAGGCATCGTTGACCAGATAGCGGGTGGTGAAGTTGTCGCTGCCGTCAACGACGACGTCATAGGCCTCGACCAGCTCCATCGCGTTGCCGGACTCAAGCCGCACCGCGTGGGCCTCGAGCTGGATCAGGGGATTGATTTCGCGCAGCCGCTCGATCGCTGCTTCGACCTTCGGCCGCCCGATGTCGGATTGCCCATAAAGGACCTGGCGCTGCAGGTTCGATTCATCGACACGATCGAAGTCGACCAAGCCCAGGGTACCGGTGCCGGCGGCAGCCAGATAAAGCCCCAGAGGCGAGCCGAGCCCGCCCGCGCCCACCAGCAACACCCGCGACGCTTTGAGCCGTCGCTGGCTGGCGATGCCGAACTCAGGCAAGGTGAGATGCCGCCCGTAGCGCCGGATCTCGGCGGGCTCGAACGTCACCTGTTCTGCCTGAGCAGTGATGTCTTCCAGAGCCATGATGACGGATCATAACGTCGTTTGGCACGAACGCGTGGATCGGGATAGAATTGTGAACTATGTCTTTGCTCGGAAGGGTTCACGTAGGATCATCGCGCGTAGCGTCTCTACGCGTATGGTCTCCGGTGGTCGTGCTGCTCAGCACGACTCTAGGCGTGTGGACACCGGCTGCCGAGGGCAAAGTCCGGATCATGACTCGCCCTGACGGCAGCAAGGTGATCTACGACGACCCGAATCCTAGGCTGCCGACTTCGAGCTCGGCATCGAGCCGACTGCGGACGCCGCGCAGTGATCTCGCGGATCTGATCGATTATTACGCTCACGATCATGGCCTTAACCCGCGGTTGGTTCAGGCGGTGATCCAAGTCGAATCTGCCTACAACGAGCGGGCCCGTTCTCACAAAGGTGCCATGGGGCTGATGCAGCTGATGCCCGGCACCGCGCGTCTGCTGCAGGTGTCAGACCCTTACGACCCCGCTCAAAACATCCGTGGCGGCACACTCTACCTACGGCGTCAGCTCGACCGCTTTGACGGCGACTTGACTCTCGCCTTGGCCGCCTACAATGCCGGACCCGGCGCGGTGACCAACTACGGCGGGGTGCCTCCTTATCCTGAGACCCGCAATTACGTGCGCAAAGTCTTGAGTCTTTACCGCGGCACCCCGGCGGCGAGCTTTGCGGCGACGGCTCCGGCAGCGCCTCGAGATCGTGTCCGCCAACCGGCCGGATCTCGGACCAGCAGCGGCCGACCATCGACGCAGCCCCCGTCGCAAGGTCAAAAGGTCTACATGAGTCGCGGCAAGAACAACCGCATCGTCTTTACGACCGCGCGGCCGAGACCTTCCACGGGTTCCGACTGACGCCTCTTGGCACAGCAATCTTCTTCCGCCTGGCCCAAGGTGTTCAACGTCCCGAACATCTTGACGTTCTTACGCATCTTATTGGTGCCGATCTTGGTCGTCGTGTTGCTGACCAAGTTTGACGGCAAAGAGTTTGTTGGCCTCGGTTTGTTCTTGCTGGCCGCTTTGACGGACTTTCTCGACGGTTTTATCGCCCGGCGGTGGGGCTTGGTGACCAGTCTCGGCAAGCTGCTCGACCCGGCGGCGGATAAGATTTTGACCTCGGCCGCGTTCATCTCCCTGGTCGAGCTCGGCCGGGCCCCCGCCTGGATCGTGGTCACGATCATCGCTCGCGAGTTCGCCATCTCGACCCTACGTAGCGTCGCCGCTTCCCAGGGCAGGGTGATCGCGGCCGCTTGGTCCGGCAAGCTCAAGACTGTCACTCAAGTCGTGGCGATCTCGCTGCTGATCGTCTACGAACAGCTCGGCGAATGGCAATATATCGGCCGCGCCGCACTCCTGGTGGCGCTGGCAATGGCCGTCTACTCGGGCATCGAATACGGGGTCCGTTACGCCGCCTCGGTCCTGCGCGGCCGGGGGAGTTGAGCGTCTCCGCCGGCCGCGATCAGAAGCCGGCGGCGCCGACCCTGAAGCGCCCGTCCCTGAAGCGCCCGACCAGGGTCAGATGATCGTCTTGCCCAGTGCCGACAACAGCAGCTCGGTCGCCAGTAGGGCCGTGCGGTTGCTGTGGTCGAGGATCGGGTTGATTTCGACCACGTCGATCGAGCCGACGTTGGCACTTTCGGCAATGGTCTCCATCAGCAAATGAGCCTCGCGATAGGTCAGCCCACCTGTCACCGGGGTGCCGACGCCGGGTGCCTCGCGCGGATCGAGCGAGTCCATATCGAGACTGACGTGGATCTTCGAGAGATGACTGAGACGACTCAACGCTTCGCGAGCGACCGGGCCGATGCCGCGGTCGTCGATCTCGCGCATGGTGTAAACACCGGCGCCCGAGGCCCGCAAGGCGACCCGCTCTTGGGTATCGAGGTCGCGAATGCCGATGAGCATCACATTCTGGGCCGCGATCTTGGCCCCGGGTCGGCCCAAATCGACCATCTCCGGCACGCCAGTGCCAGTGAGGGCGGCCAGCGGCATGCCATGTAGGTTACCGCTAGGGGAGGTTTCGGGCGTATTGAAGTCGCCGTGTGCGTCGATCCAGAGGACGCCGATCGGTCCGTCTTCCGAGGCGGCGGCGACGGTGCCGAGGGCGATCGAATGATCACCGCCAAGAAAGATCGGCACATCGCCAGCGGCGAGCGCCTCACGACCCCGCGCGTAGATCGCCTCGCAAGCTTCAATCACCGCCGGCAGGTACGCCATGCCGCCTGATTTCGGCAAGGTGTCCCGCACCGGAATTTCGACGTTGCCGCAGTCCTTGACGGTGCAGCCCAAACTTTCCAGGCGTTGCCGGATCCCGGCGTAGCGGACGGCGCCAGGACCCATGTCGACGCCACGGCGCGACTGGCCGAGATCCATGGGGACGCCGACGATACAGATCGAATGTTCCACGGTGGGTCTCCTCTGAGAATCGTTTTAGAGGAGCGTGACAATATCGCATCCGCGGCGACTGTCGAAGACCCCAAAATCGCCCTCTCGTCCACTGCTCCGCTGAGACAGAGGCCGCCATTGGACGCCGAACCCGCCGACCTCTCGGCTGGCGGGATCTTGCCCTCCGATACGTATCTTTAAGTGTTATGGACAGAAGGAGCCCCCGGACACCCGAATTCTCTGGATCTGAGGCTCCGGATCTAGGTATATAGTGTCTTCATGGAGGACGCTAAGAATGTGCTCGGAGGTAGGCTGGAGATGTGTTGCAACTCGCCGTTGACCGGCTTTTATCGCAACGGGCGGTGCGATACCGACAAGGACGACTTCGGTGCTCACGTGATCTGCGCGGAGATGACCGCCGAGTTCTTGAGCTTCTCAAGATCCATGGGCAATGACTTGTCGACGCCAAACGCGAGCTTTCCGGGACTTGTCCCCGGAGATCGCTGGTGTCTTTGTGCATCGCGCTGGAAGCAAGCCTTCGAGGCCGGCGTGGCGCCGCCGGTCTTGCTTTCTGCGACCCATGAGGCGGCGCTCGACTTTGCCACCCTCGACGAGCTGATGCAGCACGCGATCGATCTCGCGTGAACGGGCTCTTTCGACGCGACCGATGAACATTCCTCCGTCATCTCCTGAGATGACCTCTCCATCAGCTTCCGAGATGACCTCCCCATCAGCTTCCGAGATGACCCGACTGCTGCATGATTGGCAAGCCGGTGACGACCGAGCCCATGAAGAGCTATGGCCGATCGTTTACGGAGAGCTCAAAAGGCTCGCCCACCATATCCTCAAGGAGCGCCGAGGTCACCAGGTGGTTTACACCACCACCCTGGTCCATGAGCTCTATTTGCGCCTGCTCGGCAATGAGGAGCTGGCGTGGAAGGATCGGGGCCACTTCTTCGCCATTGCAGCACGCGCCATGCGTTTCATTCTGGTCGATCAGCTACGCCGATCCAAAGCGGCGAAGCGCGGTGGCGATGCGCATCTCGTGCGCCTCGACGATGCAATTGAGGTCCCGATCCAGATCGGGGGCGACCTCATTGCTCTCGACGATGCGCTCAAAGATTTCGAGCGTATCGACCACCGAAAGTGTCGAATCGTTGAGCTGAGCTACTTTGCGGGCCTGACCTACGTGGAGGTTGGCAAAGCGCTCGCGATTTCGCCCGCCACGGTCAAGCGCGAGCTACGGACCGCGAAGATGTGGTTGTTGCGTGAGCTTAAAGGTCGTCAGCCTGCAGGAACTCCGGCGGGATCGTGACCCCTGAGCGTTGGAGCCAACTCAATCAGCTCCTGGATCAAGCGATGGCGCACGCGCCATCCGAACAGCCAGCCTTTCTCGATCAAGCTTGCAAAGATCCCGAGCTTCGCCGCGAGGTCGAAGAGCTCCTCAGCTTCGAAGAACAGGCAGACAACTTCCTAGCTCAGCCCGTGGTCTGCCTCGAGCAGATAGCTGACAGCGAGGCGCGCCCGCAGAGCCCGGAAATCGGTGGCCGGATCGGCCCTTACCGTGTTGTCAAGCTTCTCGGGCGAGGAGGCATGGGGGAGGTCTACCTCGTCGCCCGAATCGACGACTTCGAACAACAAGCGGCCCTGAAGCTGCTGCCGCAGCTCGAGACTCGAGACGAGGTGCTGCGTCGATTTCGCGCCGAGCGACAGATCCAGGCACGCTTGGAGCATCCTCACATCAGTCGTTTGCTCGACGGCGGAGCGACGGAGGATGGGCGCCCCTACTTCGTCATGGAATACGTCGACGGGCAGCCGATCGACGCCTACTGCGACCGTCATCGGCTATCGATCGAGCATCGCGTGGTGCTTTTTCGCAAGGTCTGCGCCGCGGTTCACTACGCCCATCAGCAACTGGTCGTTCACCGTGACCTCAAGCCCTCCAACATCCTGGTCACTGAAAACGACGAGCCTAAACTACTTGACTTCGGCATCGCCAAGCTCTTGGGGCCTGAAGAGCGGTTTGAGACCCTACCAGGTTCAAGTCCGATGACCCTGCGTTACGCCAGTCCGGAGCAGGTCCATGAGGAGCCGATCTCCACCGCCTCGGACATCTACGCCCTGGGCACCCTGCTCTACCGATTGCTGACCGGCCGATTACCTCTTCAGCTCGATTCCGTCGGGACTCTGGATGCGATTCGTAGGATCAGCACGGTCGAGCCTGAGCCGCCGAGCTTGGTGGTTCAAAGCGCGGAAGAGGCCATCGTGTCGGGATCCAGCCGGCCAACCGCCGAAGCACGTCAGGTAACGCTGACGCCGGAGTCGGTCGCTCGCTCCCGGGCCACGAACCCCAGGGGGCTACTTCGCGGCCTGCGAGGCGACCTCGACGCCATTGTGCTCAAGGCCCTGCGCAAAGCTCCTCACGAACGTTACGGCTCAGCCTATGGCCTGGCTCTTGACCTGCGCCGCTATCTGCACGGCGAGCCCGTGATGGCGCGCCGTGGCACCTTTCTCTATCTGGTGACCAAATTCGTTCGGCGCTACCGTTGGTCGGTGGCAGGCGCCGTGTTGCTGTTGGCCGTTGCTCTAGGGCTGGCGTCGCTGGAATGGCGACGACTCGAGGCCGAGCGTGCCCGTTTAGAGAAGGTCGCAACGTTCCTCGACGAGTTGTTCTATTCGGTCGCCCCGGACGAGCGGCAAGGCCATAAGGTGACCGCCAAAGAGTTGCTCGATCGCGGCAGCGTCGAGCTCGAGGCCTTCGCGGACGAGCCCGAGCTCTACGCCGCCCTGGCCGGGACGCTCGGTCGCATCCACTCTCGTCTCGGGCATCTCGACGACGCCCGCGAGTTGCTCGCCGAATCCCTGAGGGTCTGGCGACTGGAGCGTCCTGGAGACTCGCCCGAGCTAGCCCGTCGATTGTCCAACCTGGGCGTCGCTTATCGCGAAAGTGGTCTTTACGCCGAGGCCGAACGATATTACCGCGAGGCGCTCGAAGTGCGTCGTCGATTGGGCCACTACGGCCTATGGCAAGTCAAGACGATGAATAATCTGGCCGGAGTCCTGGCGCTGCGCGGGGCCGTCGAAGAGGCGGAAGCGCTCTACCGACAAGGCCTTGAGATTCGTCGGCAAGCGCCCACGCCGGACCCCACAGCGATCGCGACCAGTCTGCGCCTGCTGGGATGGGCGCTTTATTTGCGCGGCGAGTTGGTCGAGGCCGACGACGTCTTGCGGGAGTCACTGGAGTTGCGCATCGAGCACTTTGGCCCCCACAGCACCGGCGTCGCCAGCGTCACCCATCTCTTGGGACGAGTGCGACTGGCCGCGGGCGACTTGGAAAGGGCCGAAGCGCTGCTGAGCGACGCTTTGTCCATCCGCCGTCAACGGTTCGGCGATCGTCATCTGGCGGTCGCCCAGAGTCGGCTTCAGTTGGCGGCGGTTTTGTTGGCCACCGGCGAGTCCCCGGAAACCGTCAGCGTACTCCTGAATCAGGCGCTCGAGACCCTCTATCGTCAAAAACCCGTGGGCGACTGGGAAATCGCCGACGCCGAGAGCCTGCTCGGTGCGTATTTCGCGACGATTGGCCGCGTCGACGAGGCTGACGCCTGTCTTCGGCGCGGTTTAGAGGGCTTGGAGGCAGCCCGTGGACCTGAAGCGCTCGTCACCATCGGGGCGCGGGCACGCCTCGAAGAGTCCTTGGACTGACGGGGCCTCAATCCTCGATCGCGCCCTTGTCAAGGTCGACGAAAAGACTGGACCTGGGCCCCGTCAGGGACGTCACACATAAAAAGGCCGGTGATGCGCTGGGCGCGCCACCGGCAGAAGAGACAGGATCAGAGGCAGGGGATCAGAGGCAGGGGATCAGAGGCAGCAATCTGGATTCAGGCAGTTGTCCAGATTGGTATGACACTGCTCGTGGGCCGGCCCCCCCGGCGGATTCGGGTTCTGCAGGATGCAGGAGTGGAAAATTGCGTGGCAAGTGGCCATACAGCTGTGCTCGTACGCACATTCCCCAGGCCCACCAAAGTTGCTCAGACCCGTGAGATGTCCCGTCGACTCGCACACGAAACCATCGTTGGTGATCTCAGCCGGCGCGACAGGCAGGTCCGCGAAGTCCGCGGATTTTGGAGTCAGGGTCGCCCAGGACGTGACCGCAAGGACGGCGAGCGCCAGAGCGCCCAGGAATATCTTGGTCTTCATCGTATTGTCTCCATCGATGTCTGTTCTAAGGTCGAAATGAGATAAGAATCAGCGTCTCCTCCACAAATTCGCTTTCCTGATTTCTCCTTTCTCCAGGTCAGATGCGGCCTCAGATTTACAGAAGGCACCCTCTAAAGTCGAAGGATTTGTGGCCCCTGTACGGACCCTCGGTAACTGCAACCTCGGTGCCAGAAGCTGATGGCGGCGTGGAGCGACCGATCCTTTGAAATCGCCCGCCAGAACAGACCGATGGCCTAAATTCGCCCGTTCGTCGCCCGAAAACGAGCGTCAATCCTAGGATCGATAGCCTGGGATCCGCCCACCTGGCCGCTCGATTTCGCACGGCACCGGGCGATTTCGCCCGGCGCTGCTCAGGAGTCCTTGGTCAACTGCTCGCCCAACTCGTGCCGGGTAATGCGACGGCGTAGTGCCTCCCGGGAGATGCCGAGAAGCTTGGCGGCATGGGTCCGGTTGCCTTGACAGCGACTCAGCGCCTCCAGCACGGCCTGCTTTTCGATGTCAGCCAGTGACAGCTTTTCGGCCCGAGCGAAATCTAGCGCTTGGCGGGCCGCGGGCTCAGCCGCCAGGCTCACCGCCACCGTGGCCTCCGAGGCGTCTGGAAATACCTCACCTATGCCCGCGCCTTCCGGAGACAGCATCGACGAATCGATCACCTGATTCGCGGGGCAGAGATAGACCAATCGCCGAACCTCGTATTCGAGCTCGCGGACATTGCCTGGCCATGGCCGGTCCGTCAGGTGACGCAGAGCCTCGATCGTCATGCCGCGAATCGGCTTGCCCGCCTCCCGCGAGTAGAGGCCCAGGAAGTGCTCGACCAAAGCAGGGACGTCTTCCCGACGTTCGCTCAACCGCGGGATGGTCAAGACCAGACCTGCCAGACGATAGTAGAGATCGCTGCGGAATGCTCCCGCTTCGATGCGTCGCGAAAGGCTCGAGTTGGTCGCCGCGATGACCCGGACATCGATCGGCTCGGCGGAGCCACCGACGGGCTGGACCTCTTTCTCCTGCAAGGTCCGCAGAAGCTTGGCCTGGAGATCCGCCGGCATGTCGCCGATCTCATCCAAAAATAACGTCCCTCCGGCGGCCAGTACGAATCGCCCTTTACGCTCGGCGACGCCGGTCGCGACCGCCTTGCCGATGCCAAAAAGCTCCGCTTCCAACAACTCGGCTGGAATAGCGGCGCAGTTGATGGCGACAAAAGGACCCCGTCCCGAGGATCGATGGAGGATGCGTGCGATGCCTTCTTTACCGACCCCGGTCTCTCCGAGAATCAGGATCGGTAGATCTGAGCGCGAGACCGCCTGCATCTGCCGGTAGAGAGCCGCCATTTTCGGCGACTCACAACGCACATAGCCCTCTGGAAAATTGAGATCTTGACCTTCTCCGTGACGCCCGGGCGCAATCGTTGCCGCCTGCGCTCGCGGTCGAGGTGGCTGAAATCGCGCGATTAAACGGAGCAAAGTCCGCAACACATACGCACACTCCGGCCTTTCCGCGACATCGCCCCAAAGCGCCAGGGCAAGGGGAGCTTGGCCGAAGGTCGTCGCCACCGCCAGCGGTGCGCCCGCGATCGCGGGCGCCGAGAAGTATTGAATCTTGACGCCAGCGCCGGCTTTCATCTCGTCGCTGACCACCGCCTTGATGTAAGCCGTCGGCCGCCCATCGATTTCACCATAGGACGCCAAGATCGCCGGCGAGCTGGTCTCGGCGAGATCTAAGAGCCAGGCACCGCGACCCCCGAGTTCGGTGACCAGACGCGCCAGCGCCGAGGTGAAACCGTTCGCCGGGCCGCAGAGCCGCTCGACAAAACCTTCGACCACCGCGAGCCATTTGCCGGTCGCCCCGTCGCCCTTCAAAGAAGGCAGCCATGAAGTTTCGAAGGAGAGCGCGGATGGCCGATCGCGCTCTGAGCGATCCCGAAGCACGATCGCCAGCTCTCCATCTTCCGGACTGACTTCTTCCAAACTGAGCGTGATTTCGCCGAAACTCACCTGGTCACCCGGCTTCACCACCGCGCTTTCGACCCGAGCACCGTTGACAAAAGTGCCGTTCTTGCTGGCCAGGTCTTCGACCACCAGCTGACCGCGCTGAATGACCAGGATGGCATGGCGTTTGGAGACACCTCGGGCCTGCAGCGGAATCTCGCTCGACGGCAAACAGCCGACTCGATTGAGCCCAGCCTTGAGTAGAAAACGGCGCTGCGCGTCCTGGAACACACCGGATAGAGCGAAGGACGGGTTGGTGGACGTGCCGCTCATGACCGTGGTTCCCTGGCCGCAAACCAACGCTCGACCGCATACAGATCTCGCTCCGCACGAGCTCCCAAATCGGTAAAGGTCCGCCGCGCGTCATGCGCCAAAGCGGTCGCGCGATCGAGTTGTTCACCGTCGAGCCACAGGGCACGGGCCAGCTGAAACTTACCTCGCGCCAAGTGCATCGGGTCGTCGTTGTGGGGTTCGAGCAATTCGATGGCCAGGTCCAGCGTCGCGGTCGCCGCCGGGAAACGGCCGAGCTCCAGCTGCGCTCGACCTAGCGAGATCAACGGCAAACCGAGATCTTGGTGCCGGGGTCCCAGGGCCTCTTCCAAAATCGTCAGAGCTCGTTGTTGAAAGCCAAGACTCTGCTCGAAGCGTCCCTGTTCGAGATGTAGATTGCCGATGTGACGCAACGGATCCGCGAGCTGAGGATGATTTGGAGGATAAGCGATTTCCATCGTCTCAAGCGCCTGATGGAATTGTTCCAGAGCTTCTTCGTGGCGGCCGAGCTGGAGGTAAGCCGCACCGAGATAGCTAAAACCCGGACCGCGGAAGCGGGCCATATCCGGCGGCGTGATCTCCAGCGACGCGTGATAGTAGTCGATGCCCTCTTGATAGCGCCCAGCCTGACTCGCGGCCATACCTAAGAAAAAGAGACGCCTTTTCTCGATGTCTGGCCGCTCTCCGATAGCCGCAACGGCGGCCTCAGCCAAAGGTCCCCACATCAGAGCTTCTTCCGGATCGCCGTGAACCCAGGCGACCAAAATCATGTGGCTCAGTGCGTTGGCCAGAAGCTCACGGTGTTCGGTTTCAATCGCGATTCGGACCGCGTCGAGAAAGCCTTCACGCATCGCCTCACGATTGCCCGTCCGCCCGATCATCAGCCCGTGGTACCACCGCGCTTCGCCGACCAGAGGCCGATAAGCCAGCTCGCGAGCCAGCTCAAGCGCCTCCTTGGAAACCGCCTCGGCCTGCCGATATTTGCCCGCGATCTCCAGAGCCATGGCTTCGGCCAGCATCGTTCGAGCTCGGCCGACCTCTTCGGCCAACTCCTCGGGAGGAGGTTCCAGCTCCGTCAGCTCACGGAGATCCGCGCAGCTTTCGAGTCGCCTGAGGGTACCGGTTGCCTGAATGGCATTACGAACGACCTGTTCATCACCGCTGGCGAGGATTGCCACCAGACCTCGCAACTCGTGCAGTCGACTGTCGAGGCAGGTCATGCGGAGGTCGAGCATTTCTTCGGACTGCTCTCCTCGGCGCCGCGTCGCTTCGCAAGCCTCGGCATGAGCATCGACCCAACCGCTGGCCCAGGCGTCGAGATCGAATTCGGTGCGATTCCAGACGCCGGTGGCGTAAGCCACGCCGGTCGCCAGGAACGCTTGTCTCACCGCCGTTTTTCGGTCCGCATCCCAGATCCCATTGAGCTTTCTCTCAGCCCCTTTGCAGAGGAGATTCTCCCGAGCCTTCAGCTGGTAGAGCCCGGCCGCCACCAGCATCAACACCACGAGCCCAGCCGCTGAGGCGATGCGACGGCGAAGCCGAGCTGCCGGATCTTTCGCCAATTCCGCCAAGAGCTCGTCCATCGAGCCGTATCTTGCTTCCGGATCGGTCGCCAGGCCGCGCAGGAGGATCCGCCTTAACCAACCGGGAACCGGCGAGCCTTCCGGTGCCTCCCGAAGCTTGCCTGCGACGACACTCGCACGCAGCTCGACCGCCGTGGTGCCATCGAAAGGCAATTCATCGTAAAGCACCTGGTACATCGCCATGCAGTAACTGAACTGATCCGATCTGGCATCCGCTTGAGCACCCCGGTGCTGCTCGGGAGCCATGTACGCGGGCGTTCCCAGGGTCTGACCGCTGACCGTCATCGAATGTTCGAGCGGCCGATCACGGTCCGAATTCGAACTCGGGCCCGGGCTTTGACTCGGACGGGGCTCCTCCTCCAGCGAATCTTCCGGCTGAATCGCTCGTGCCAAGCCAAAATCCACCACCCGGACCCGACCGTCGTCGGCGATCATCACGTTGGCCGGCTTGAAGTCTCGATGCACGAGCCCGACTCGGTGAGCCGCCGCCAGGCCTCGCCCCGCTTCGGTGAAGATGGCCAACACTTCACGCCAGGAGCGAGGCTCAGAAACCTGCCACTCGGTCATCGCCACGCCTTCGATCAGCTCCATCGCGATAAAGAGCCGTTCGCCAACCGTCCCAATATCGAACACCGACACGACGTTGGTATGGTTGAGCTGAGCCGTGGCCTGGGCCTCTCTGCGCAAACGTGCTTGGGCTTCTTCGCGCTTCTCTGACAGCAGCACGTCGGCCCGCAGAACTTTGAGCGCCACCTGCCGATCCAGCTCAGGATCGTAAGCGGCATAGACGTTCCCCATGCCACCACTGCCGATCGCCCGCAGCACGACATATCGGCCGAGGCAGGCGCCGCGCTGAAAGATCAGAGGGGTTCGCTGTGAGGCAGCCCCGTCTGGATACGGGGCCAGGGATTCGGTTTGGGGCAATCTGACCGACAAGTGTCATCCTCCGAAATAATTCTCCGTCACCAGGGCCTCCAAGCTGAAACATCCCACGCGAAGTGAGATCGGAGACCGTGTCAGGCAACGGCCGGACAGATCGTCTTCATAAGAACATAAGCAAATCTCGTTCCACGCAGCGGGCCTGACGAGACGACACGCACGCTGCTGCTCATGCGCTCGGAGGATGACAGGAGCGTTCGAGGCCGGTGCCGTGCCTCGAACGATTCGACTCTTTCATCCTATCTCTGGCCGCAAGCCGGCGACCATCGCGTGGATCCGTGATGCTGCTCTCGGCAGAGCTCCTCCTGGCCAGATTTTCGGCCGGCTCTCTAGCTCGAATTTTGCTGGGCAGCGTTGCCGATCCGCAGGCTTAAGCCTGCGCGACCTCGTCGCCAAATCGGATGCCGACGTCGCGCAGAAGCTTGAACGGCGGGATGCCGCCGATGAGCACGAAAACAAAATCGTTGTCGATCTCGATCTCACCGTCCAGGGTCGACAGCACGACGCTCGACGCTTTGATCTCGCGCACATTGGATGGCAAGATCAACTCGATACGTCCGCGCTTGACCATCTTCGCCAGGCGGTCCTGGTTCTTCTTCTTGATGCGGAAGATCTGCTCTTTGCGATAGGAGAGCGTGACTTGATTGCCCGGCTGGCGGGCCAAACCCATCGCGGCCTCCACAGCGCTGTCGCCACCACCGACGCAAAGCACCCGTTGGCGTCGATACTCGGCGGCGTCGCGTACCTGGTACATGACCTTAGGTAGCTCCTCGCCAGGCACTCCGAGTTTGCGAGGCGTGCCACGACGACCCAGAGCAAGCAGCACGTTGCGCGCTTGAATCGACTCATGCTCAGCCGCGGTGCGGATCTGAAACGTGCCGCGGTCGCTGCGATCGAGAGCCGTCACCCGTTTGCCGAACCGAAGCTCGAGTTGATGTTTGTCGATCAGGCCACTGAAGAGCTCGAGCAGCTCCTCTTTGGTGTACTCCTCGCGTTTGAGCGTCCCATAAAGGGGCAGCTCGACGGGCTGAGTGTGGGTCAGCTTGCGCCGCGGATATTGGTAGATGGTGCCACCGAAATCGCTCTCCTGCTCGAGCACGACGTAGGACAGCCCTCGCTCGACCGCCGAGAGAGCGGCGGACAGTCCGCTGGGGCCGGCACCGACGATGGCCAGGTCGAGCACGCCAGTAGACGGTCCATCGAGGGCCGGAGTCTGAGTTTCGTCGAGCCGCTCAGCGATCGAGCGTACGGTCTCGCGGCCTTGCTCGACGGCGTTGCGGATCAGCGCCAGGCCGCCGAGCTCACCGGCGACGTAGACCCCGGGAACGTTGGTTTCACGCTCGTCGTCCATGATCGGCACGTCGGCGCGGCCCTTGAGGGCGCCGACCCGCATCTCCACCGCCAGCACCGGACAGGCTTTGGCGCACTGGCCGATGCCGATACAGCGCATGCCGTTGACCACCGTCGCCAGACCCCCGATCAGCCCCAGCACGTCATCTTCTGGGCAAGCGCTGACGCAGCCACCGCAGCCGATGCAGATGTCCGGGTCGATGTAGGGGTATTGCCCCTTCGGCACGTCGATACCCAGCCGGCGGGCCTCTTCCAAACGCTCGGCGTCGAGGCGTCCTCGGCGACGCATGGCGTAGAGGTAGCCGAACACCACGATGCTGGTGAGCGCCAACGCGGTGCCCCAGATCAACATGGACTCACTGATCATGGCTTTGAGACTCCAACATTCAGTTTGTGATCGGAGTTTCAGGTGCCCGATGACACCCCGAGCAAGCGGTCGGCAGGGGTTTGTAGCGCACGACTTCCCGGCCTGCGAGGATCTCAGTGAAGTGACAGGCGCGACATTCGGCCCGGGCATGCCCACCCTCGAGCGGGAACACCGAATCGCGATTGTGGTCGAAGAGGCTGGGAATCCATCCCTCCAGGCTGTGGCAATCGCGGCAATCCGCGGGCATGTCGGGCCGATCGAACTGCCCGAAATGCGGATCTTCGTGGCAACCCCGGCACGTCGTCGGAGTGCCCTCGAAGCTGAGCACGACTTCGTCGGTGCCACGCCCCTGCACCTGATGACAGTCGGCACAGCCAACGATGCGGTGGGCACCCTCGAGGTCAAAGCCAGTGGCGGCATGGTCGAAACGGACGATCCCTGGAACCGGTGCGAGTGACACGTCGGTCCAGGTCTCGCCGTCGTGGCAGCTCATGCAGCCAGCGTCGCCGAAGTAAGCGTCGGCACTGCCGGCATGGGGATCGCGATGGCAATCGACGCAGCCGGTCGTTTCGAGGGTGAAAATTCGTACCGTCGACGGCGCGTCCGGGGTCGCGACCGCGATGCCACGAGCGATCAGCTCGGCGGTGGCCACCTCGACATGGCAACTGACACAAGGCACGGTCTGATGCGCTCCGTCGAGCGGGAAGTCGGTCTCAGCATGGTCGTCGACGTCGAAGAGGCTGGGGATGAAGCCGTTCTCATCGTGGCAGTCGGCGCAGGCGCCGGCCGTCGCTTCGATGCCCTCCTGGCCGAGGTGCCGAAATTGGCCGAGATGCTGAAATTGGCCGAGATGCTGAAATTGGCCGAGATGCCGAAATTGGCCGAGATGAATGTCGGCGTGGCAGCTGGCGCAATTGCTCTCGCCTGGAATGAATCCGGCAACCTGAAACGATCCTTCCTGATGGCAACCCGCGCATTCGACCGTGGCATGAAGGCCACGGAGAGGAAATCGGGTGAGGTCGTGATTAAACCTTTCGCGGTCGACCTCTAGCCAGTCTTCGGTGGAATGGCACGCCGCACAGTCGCGACCCAGGCGACCACGGTGCGGATCCTCATGGCAATCGGCGCAGGCGGTCGGAATGTCGACGTAGCGCACCCAGGAGCCAGCGTCATCGATCTCGGTGGCGTGGCAGCTGGCGCAGTCGACCTGTTGGTGGTGACCCTCGAGGGGAAAGTCGGTCTTATCGTGGTCAAAGCCTGAGGCTGGGCTCCACACCTCCTGGTCATGACAGTCGTCGCAACTCTGCGGCACCAACTGGCCGCGGTGAGGATCTTGATGACAGGACTCGCAATTCGTGCCCAGTCCGAGGAAGGTACGATCGAGATCCTTGCCAGCTACCCTCAGCCGCACCGGCTCGAGAATCAGCGACGCCTGATGACACTCACGACATTCGAGGACGTGGGCGCCGATGAGAGGATAGCCAGTGTCGTCGTGGTCGAAGGCTTCGATACCCTCTTTACCCCACCAGATCAGCTCGAATTCCCGACCATGATGCTCGATGTGGCAGGTTTCGCAGCGCTGATAATCCGGCTGGGCATGCAGCCCGGCGCCGGCTTCGATCCGCTCGCCGAGCAGGCCATGACACGACAGGCAGAGCTCGCGGCTGACGCCTTTGTCCTGGGAATGACATTGCAGGCAATCACGGCTGGTGTCGATCTCGACATGCGCCTGACTGAGCTTGCCCGGCGACAGCTGAGCCGACACCCTTTCCGCGGCAAGCCCGGTCAAGGCGAGCAAGACGGTGGCCTGAAGGAGGACTCGCATTGGGTGTCAGACATAACCGGTCATCCAGGCGACGCCGATATGCACGACCATGAAGAGGTACATGATGATCGCAAACGGTTTGTGCAGCACATGCCAGTAGTGGAAGATCTCTCGCAACCGCGGCCACAACAACAAGCGGCGACGCAGGCGCGCCTTGCGCGCCACCGTCCGCTCGAACCGGCGGCGCAAGCGCGGCTCCAGCCCGGAGAACTGTCGACGGAAAAAACGCAGCCGTCGACGCATGGCGAAAGCGTCCAGCTGACTCACGATTAGCAACGACAGCAAGGAACGATTGGGATCGATCCCCTTTTCCGCTGCTGCTTCGAGCTCGATGACCGCTTCCGGTGGCAAGCCGAACGACTGAACGAGCTGCTGCGACAGCTCGCGGTCCTGGGCTTCGACCTCGGCCAGCGACAGCTCATCACCCGTCCGGCTGCGCGGAATTTGCCGGTAGAGATAACGGCCGAGGGCGCCGGAGAGCGCCACCGCGACCATCGACCAGAAGCTCAAGCTGACCAGCCCTTGGACCTTGAACGAGCTGTGCAGAACGATGAAGAGCGGTCCGCAGATGCCGAGAAAGATATGGTAATCGAGCCACATCTTCACCGGCCCGAGGTGACGCAGAAAATGCCAACGCTTGCGCAGCGTGTAGGCCAGCATCAACGTCATCATGGCCGCGCCCGCGATGCCGAACTTCAAACCGAGGCTGCCCCCCGGCTTGAACTCCCAATACAAGTCGTGGCGCGGACGCTCGATCAGCGGCGTTCGATAGTAGTCGAAACCCTGATAGGCGAAGAGCGTAATCGCACCCAGGCCGACCAGATAGAGGCTCACCAGCACCAGCCGGTGCAGATTCCACACCATGCTCGTATCGGGGCCTCATTCGCTGTCGATGCTAGCGACCGACGAAGCGTCGTCCTCGGCGGGAGTCGACGCCGCAGAGCCCGACCGCATCATCTCGAAGAGCGAACCGTCCGAGGCAGCGGCCAGCAGTTGATCGACGTCAGACTTCTTGCTGCGGGCGGCTTCCCGGGCTCGCGTTTCGGTCAAGGCCGCACCGCCCTCATCGCCGATCTTGCGTTGTGCTTGGGCTCGTGCCTGCAGCGCCATGAGGTGGTTCGGGTGCTGGGCCAAGACTCGGTCCAGCAGCTCGATCGCCCGCGGCGCATGGCCCATGGCCAGTCGCACCACGCCGTGGACATAGAGCCCGTCCGGATCGTCGAGGTCGGTGTTGAGGATCACCGTCGCATGCTCATAAGCGGCCATCAAATGTTGATTCTGGAGCAGGACTACCGCCATTCGCTTGCGCGCCGCCAGGTCGCCTGGCTCCGCGGCCAGGCGAGACTGAAGGAGTGCGATCTGGCTTTGAGCTTCGGCGCTGAGCGGCGTACCCGTGTGCTGAGGCATTTCATTGACGGGGACCGAGGGCGCTGGGCTCGACGGAGCCTGGGTGGAGGCTCCTGATCCGGTGCTGGTAACCGCTGGCGCCGCGTTGGAAGACGCCGAGGCGGAAGGCGTCCCGTACGACGGCACCTCGTCTCTGGATAACACCATCGCGACCACGCTCGCGGTCGCCAGGCCGGCCAGGTATCCGGCCAGAATCAGCAAGATCATTCGCGGGTTCTTTTTCATGCTCGTTGTCATCACAGTCGGTACCCCAGTTGCAGGATCAATCGTTCGCCGGCCAGGTCATCGCCTTCCGTGACTTCCAGCTCGGCCAGCACGAAGAAGCGCTTCGGCAAACGTGCCGTGCCGTTGAGCCGAATCCACTGATTCTCGGAATCTACGGGCAAGCCACCGACCGTCGTGGTGGTGGTCGAAGTGCCAAGGGTCAGGCCGATGTCATGGCCGCCATCGAAGTACTTCCGGGTGCGCAACGACACCCGGTAGCCCTCAGACGTCTCGCCGGAAAATCCCGAGAAGTCGAGGCCGAGCAACAGGTTGCGGTCGGCGAGGTTGGCGTGGAACACCGAACCGGAAGCGGTGTAAGCATCCTCGGCAGCGCCTTCTTCGCTACGGACACCCACTGAAGAGGTGAGCCTCCAACCCCGCGGATTTCCAATCTGGGCGTTCAAGCGAAAGCCTTGCCGCAGACGGTCGTCGAAAATCTCTTCCGGCGTGTCGCGGTTTTCGAATTCGCGGAAGCGTCGCCGAGAGTCGTAGGACAGCCCCAGCCGCAGGCTGTCGCTGAAGCGATAGTTGACCGAGGACAGCAGGTTCGAGACCTGATAGTCGTCGCCCGCAACGTCACGACGCCAATCGGTATTGATGTCGATGTCGGCGCGCTGGTAGAACGACCAGCGACTGCCGGAGCCCAATCGAGCGTACACCGAGAGGAATTCCCGGCTGACCTCGCCCTCGAAGGTCTCGCGAATACCGCCGAGAATGACGTCGGCGTAGAACGGCGATTCCTTACTGCGCTTGCGCTGATAGTGAAAAAACGCGCCGTAGGCTTCGCCGCCCTCGGACCCGAAGCCGAGGTCGTCGATGTCGGATCGCTGGCCATAGAAGCCGCCGATGCCGTAGCGCGGTGCGGATTTGTCGTCCGCTCCTCGCCTCGGAAACTTATATTCAGCCAGCACGCCGTCGAGATAGTCGAAGCCGAGCATCGGGCTCGACGACATCCGCCCCATCTCGAGGAAGATTTGACCGTCCGGAGGCTCGTACGTGAAGGCAAGCTCATAGAGTCGGTCGCGACGGCTGGTCTCGGTGGTGTCCGAGGAACGCTGGCGGCGGTCCTCACGGCCGCGGACCCGTAGCCTGGCCTCGTAGGTGCCGTCGTGGGACTGGGTGCGCAGATTCAAGCGCGCGGTCGTTTGATCAAAGTTCCGGGGCAGCTCACTGCCGTCTTCAAAGTGGTGCCAGCGCAGCGAGATGGTTCCGGAGAAGTCGGCCCACTTCTGGCCGAGGACGCTCGGCGGCGGGGTGGTCGAGACTTTGCGATCTGACTTCGAAGGCCGGCCCATCCCTGTCTGAACCGAGGGCGGACTCGCCGACGCAGCGGGTTCGGCTGTCGCTTCCGGCGGCTCGAGGACCGCGACCGGAATCGCCTGATCACCGAGCACGATCTCGAGCCGAGAGTCGATGACCTGGCAAGACGCCGACTTCTTGGAGATGAATGCCACTTGCAGCTCGGCGATCGGCTCGCCATCGCGCACGACGGAAACGATCTGTCCCACTGACAGACCGTGGGAACGGCCACCGTTCAGATACACCGAGTCGGAGCCGACGTGGCTGACCTGAAGGGGCGGTAATTCAGGGGTGACCGTGGTGTCCGAGCTGATCGCAGCGTTCGTCGCGACGACCGGGGCCGTGCTTGCAGCTGGAGCGGTGTCGGCGACTTGCGTCGCGCCCACAGCGGAGGTCTTAGCGTCGGCGTCCGGCGTCTGGGCGCTCGCCGCCAGCGGGGCTAACACCCCGAGTAGGACCAGCCACCTCATGACGAGGGTGACTCGGTCGAGCCAGTGATTCTGGGCGCATCTCAAGCGCGACGGGGTACTCAGGAGTTTCATGTCTCATTCCTCTCCGTCGGGGTGGCAGCTGAAGCAGGCGTGACTCTCATACACGTACCCGCTGACGTCGTTGTGCTCGGAGTCCATATCGTTTTGGTTGTGCTCATGGCAGAAGATGCACTCGAAAATCGAGGGGTTGCCGGGAGTCACATGGCAGTCTTCACAGCTGTTCCACTCGCCTCGATGGGACCCGGAGTAAATCGGGAAGAAGTCGTCGTGATCCCAGTTCACGTCGTCCCAATCACTGGTGTTGTGGCAGGTCTCGCAGGTGGTCGGAAAGCCCGCCGCGACGTGATCCGGATCGGCGGTGGCGTAGTCGTTAGCGTGGCAGGCGAAGCAGTCGGTCGGGGTCCCCGAATAACCCCCCTCATGGCAGGCCTGGCAATCGAGGTTGAGGTGCGCGCCGTCGAGCGGAAAGGCGGTCTGGTTATGGTCGAAGGTTGCCGGTTCCCAACCGTTTTCCGAATGACAGTCTTCGCAAGTCGTTGGGAAGCCGCTGTGGTCCGGATCGTCCGCGCCGTTGTAATCCGACTCATGGCAGGAGAAACAGTCCGTCGGGGTGCCGGAGTAGCCGTCCTCATGGCAGGATTGGCAATCGACCGCTAGATGCGCGCCACGCAAAGGGAACGCCGTCTGGTTATGGTCGAAGTTTGCCGGCTCCCAACCGTTGACCGTATGGCAGTCCTCGCAGGTCGTCGGAAAGCCGCTGTGGTCCGGATCGTCAGCATCGTTGTAATCCGACTCGTGGCAGGAGAAGCAGTCCGTCGGAGTTCCCGAATAACCGTCTTCATGACAAGACAAGCAATCGACCGCCAGATGCGCGCCACGTAGCGGGAACGCCGTCTGGTTATGGTCAAAATTCGCCGGCTCCCAGCCGTTCTCCGAATGGCAATCCTCGCAAGTCGTCGGAAAGCCGCTGTGATCCGGATCGTCGGCGCCGTTGTAATCCGACTCGTGGCAGGAGAAGCAATCCGTCGGAGTCCCCGAATAACCGTCTTCGTGGCAAGAAGCGCAATCCGCGGTTCGATGGGCGCCACGCAACGGGAAAGCCGTCTGATTGTGGTCGAAATTCGCTGGCTCCCAGCCGTTCACCGAGTGACAGTCTTCACACGTCGTCGGAAAACCCTCGTGGGACGGATCATCCGCGCTGTTGTAGTCGTTCTCGTGACAAGAGAAGCAATCCGTCGGAGTCCCTGAATAACCGTCTTCGTGACAGGACGCGCAGTCCACGGTCCGATGGGCACCCTGTAACGGGAACGCCGTTCTGCCGTGGTCGAAGTTGGCCGGCTCCCAACCATTGACCGAGTGACAGTCTTCACACGTCGTCGGAAAACCCTCGTGGGACGGATCATCCGCGCTGTTGTAATCGTTCTCGTGACAGGAGAAGCAATCCGTCGGAGTCCCCGAATAACCGTCTTCGTGACAGGATGCGCAGTCCACGGTCCGGTGGGCACCCTGTAACGGGAACGCCGTCTGATTGTGGTCGAAGTTGGCCGGCTCCCAGCCGTTCACCTGATGGCAGTCTTCACACGTCGTTGGGAAACCCTCATGATCCGGATCGTCAGCGCTGTTGTAGTCCGACTCGTGGCAAGAGAAGCAGTCGGTCGGGGTCCCCGAATAGCCATCCGTATGGCAAGACGCGCAGTCCACGCTCACGTGAGCGCCCTGAAGAGGGAACGCCGTCTGGTTGTGGTCGAAGCTCGCGGGCTCCCAGCCATTCACCGAATGGCAGTCTTCACAAGTCGTCGGAAAACCCTCATGGTCCGGATCGTCAGCGCTGTTGTAGTCTGACTCGTGACAGGAGAAGCAGTCCGTCGGAGTCCCCGAGTAGCCATCCGTGTGGCAAGAGGCACAGTCCACACTCACGTGAGCGCCCTGAAGAGGGAACGCTGTCTGGTTGTGGTCGAAGTTGGCCGGCTCCCAGCCGTTCACCTGATGGCAGTCCTCACAAGTCGTTGGAAAGCCCTCGTGAGACGGATCGTCAGTGCTGTTGTAGTCCGACTCGTGGCAGGAGAAGCAGTCGGTCGGGGTCCCCGAATAGCCATCCGTATGGCAAGACGCGCAGTCCACGCTCACGTGAGCGCCCTG
>JAAAKL020001455.1:6384-30879 GCA_010016065.2 Carybdea cf. marsupialis auct. non (Linnaeus, 1758) | reverse complement strand
TGGTGGTGGTGGTGATGATGATGATGATGATGATGATGATGATGATGGTGGAGGTGGTGGTGGTGGTGATGATGATGATGATGATGATGATGGTGGTGGTGGTGGTAGTGGTGGTGGTGGTGGTAGTGGTGGTGGTGGTAGTGGTGGTGGTGGTAGTGGTGGTGGTGGTGATGATGATGATGATGATGATGATGATGATGATGATGAAAACATAAAAATGGATTGCTGATCATTATGTATTCACCGGTCACATAACGGAGCGACCATGTTTTGTTGGAGTGATTTAGAATGTCAGAATTTTCATTTTATTTATTTATGGGTCACAGTCAGTGATTATTATGTCTTTATCGAAGTTTTTAACCCTGCAGTTTCTTAGAACATGTTTAAGTGTAAGACAGTGTGACATTGAACTCCCAAATTTATCAAAACACTGTATAACAGGGCTATTTCCTAAAATTGTACTCAATTTGGTATCTACCATAAAACTGGAACTTTATTATCTTTATTATTCTCACCCTCCTAGGGTAGCTAAGTTTCTAAACAGGACGAGATCGTAATTTGATGGATAACTGAGAATTCTTGGGAGGCAACAGAATTCAAGAAACTTTAAGTTATGAATAAGAACAGTTCATTGCTTACAATGGATAATTTGCTACATTGTCTGTGGATAGCTATTCTTTTCTACAAAGGTGCTAGCCTTGACTTACTTGATGATGCCATGTAGTGTTGGATTTGTTTAATCATTTCCAAGTAACACGTGAAATTCATAGTCGCTAACTTAGCGCTGCCTTGACCGTAAAATTTTCTTCTTTGGATCTACCTCCCAATGCCCTCCGAAGCTTAATTTGACACCCCATAGAATATTAGCACGGCGTGGTTAATAAAGTAGCTTGTTTCTCTCTACTTCAACCGTGTGCACATTTCATAACAATCGAAATTGTGAAACGTCAAAAACTTGTTGTATATCCATATATCAATTCGTGAAAAATTCAATCCAGACATCGCTAAAGTTGCACGAAAGTATAAGAAGGGAAATGCTGATAACATTTAGTTTCTTTAAAGTGTTTAAGATTATCGAAGCTCATCGCGTGTTTGAAGTCAACGGGCAGAGTAAGGGGGAGAGGTGTGTGCAATTGACGATACAAAATTTGTCTGCAGCCAAATATGCAACAAAAGACACGATTTTACAAACACGGTGCCTCGCCACTTCGCACAACCACATGCAACTGCAAATTTGGAAATCTCAAGGATTACCGTGGCCATCGTGTAAATTGTTTAATAACTATAAAACTACAAACACTAAAAAAAACTATCAGCAACCTCTCAAACTACAGCCCTTCCCCCAAATCCCAGTAAAAAAAACGAAAACGAGTGCGAGTGATTTTAGTATCATTTCGAAGCAAACTGTAAGATCTATGGCAGTTATAGTTTCGTCTTTAATCAAAGCAATGCCCGTCTGTAAAGACTAAATATCAGACCTGGATAATAATAATGATGATAATAATAGTAATAGTAGTAGTAATTATAGAAGAAGAAGAGGAGGAGCAGGAGGAGGGAAAAGAAGGAGAAAAATGACGAAGAATATGAATTGTTAGTAAGTTTTAAGTGGTGGTCAGGGAAGAAACAGACGGAGAGTAAAATAACATCAAAATTTACGAAGGAAGGAGGGATTAGAATTCAGATCGCTGCTAATAAGAAAAGGTGCAACAGAATACCTCCGGAGACATGACAATGCGTCGAAGATGTTGGCAATCGAATGGGAGAAGAAAGAGGGGGGTGATGAGTGAAAAACATGTCCAATTCTATTTCTTGTTAAGAAAGACTCATTGGAAGATAAACAGAGGTCAATGAACGAATCGAGGCCGAAAAAGTGACTGTGTGGGAGATCATGAAACTTCATGGGCATTTGAAGGAGACACAAATCACTGAAATGCCAGGACACGTGGAACTTTCTGTCGAAAGGTGACCTTAAAAGAGAGACAGAAAACCTTTTTCTTACTGCTCAAGAACAGGCGCTCAATACAAATGTAATCGATAGAACGATTTACCAAAAGGACTGTTCGGAAAAGTGTAGGGTATGTGGTGTTGCTCCTGAAAAAGTGGCATACATTATTAGTGCATATCCCACATTTGCACAAAAGGAGTATAAACGACACCATGACAAAGTATGCTCGAACCTGCATTGGAGTTTGTGCCGAAAATTTGGGATCCCGGTAGGTGAAAAGTGGTTGCAACATCACCCAGAGACGATAATGGAAAATGTAAAGATTCTCTGGGATTTCATGGTTCAGTGTGACCAAGAGATAACCGACAGGAAACCAGATGTTGTAATTGTGAATGAAAAGACCAATCGATGCCAAATTATTGTTCTAGCTTGTCCAATTGACATCAATTTAACAGGCAAGAAAAATGAAAAGCTAAGGAACTATCAAGAACTGAGGTTGGAAATTGCTAGGTTATGGAAATGAAAACTTCTATAGTCCTAATCATCATAGGCGCCCTTGGCTCAATTTCTGATGATCTTGAGAAGCAGTTGAATTCCTTGGGAATCAAATACAACATCACAATCCTGCAAAACGTCGGTCCTACTTGGTACAGCAAACATCCTACGCCAGGTACTTTCAATATAAGTGACACCTCCTCACTAGCTTTGCTGTAAAATCCCACTAGTGAGTTAAAAATCAGCCGGTGTGAATCATCAAAAACACTGTGAGATTCATGTAATGATAATGATAATAATAATGTGCTATGTTCCTTGATATTTGTTCGATTGTTAACATCAATATAAAAATTATATTGGTTGTAGGGACCAGTATCTTCATTGACGCTCTTCAGTGATGTCCTCCTGTCAGCAGGACAACAGGATTTAAAGATTCATGCATGGAATGATCAGTACGCACCTACTGGGGTTGACATCACGGTAAGCAGTCACAGTTTAAAGTCTTAAGGTTACGATAGACGACCTGGGTTTCTGTTCGAAATACTTGAGAAAACAAGGGATCAGCTGCGATTAGTCCCAAAGTTTGACTTTATTAGATTCGCAACTTGTCCAGCATTTTGTTCTAAGAGCTAAAAAAGAACATGACTATGCATTGTTCCTGAGACCTAGAATTATTCGATGGTAATAAAGATAATAGTATAGAATAGAATATGGTATAATAGAATAAGGTGGGTACGATGGGATAAGATAGGACAGGATAAAGACTATTCGTTCTTCTCGCTCCGAAGATGTTTGCACCCACTATCTCTCTTAATGCGAAGTCAGTGGAACATGATGTTGATTGGAACCATAAAGAAAATTAAAATAAGACAAAACCATGATGACTGTCTGTCTGTGTGCCTGCCTGCCTGCCTGCCCGCCTGTGGTTAATAGATAATTAGGTTCGTTTGGAGGATAACTTTCGCTGGTAACACGGTAAGTTGTGCAATAATTTATGTTTTTAACGGCAGATGTTTACACTTTTTATTTGTTCATTTTAAACAAGTAACGGAGCTGGACTGTACTTTGTTTTATTTGCAGTAGATTATTTCAGTTGGTAGTTTACGGATAACGTTTAGCTACACATAATTAATATAGTGATTACTATGTCATAAAGATATTACCTCGTTCCGCTAGATTTGCTGCTCTTCGTCATATATTTGATTTTAACACTGACCAACATTATGTAACTAGGGAATATCTTCTCTCGCCGTATTTGAAAGGCCTCAGTGCGTAGAATATTGATTTACATATTCTTTATAAAGGATGAGGACATTTCTGGAGTCATCTACCCTCAGGAGAGTTAAATGGCAATGCAAGTGATTTCTAAGTCTTCTTCTCATTTTAGGTTCGTAAACCATACCTCGGTTGCAAGTGCATTTGTGCCAACAGTACTACCCTTTATGTTGGGACCTCATCAAACGCAGTCCTTCAAACAATTGTCGGAGGTGATTCCTTATCATTATCAAACTCAAGAGAATTACTTCATCCGATTAGTGAGGTATGTAAATGAAAAGATCCAAAGTATTTACTCGATGATCGCATCTAGTGTATTACACATTTGTGTATTTTTGGTACTGGTTCTCGCATGTACAGTTGGAAGCTTGGTTTAGGATGTATGGTCAACGGGGTTTTTCGTTTTGGAGGACATATCGTCCCGATATCGTTTTGCTGACCATGGTATGTCTGTAAAGCAACAGATTTAGATCACCTTTGTCACTCTTGTAAACCATTTCCAGTCAACGTTGAGATCATTGACAAAAGTTATCAAATCGTTTCTTGGATGAGCAAATCAGAGATTGGGTGGCTGTTATCTCTGATCATCACATGTGCAAGGCGTTGTTTCTTACCAAATCTCTCTACACTAGATATCATTGATATCGGTTTTAGTTCTTTTTCGCTAATTTTATAGGATTATTCAGTTTTTACCCGAGCGCTTGTTACGTTCATACATCTAAACCTACGAATTTACCTCACGTATCAGATTTCCATTCCCATAAGTTTCAATTTTTCTTACCTTCAATTCTGTTCAGTTGCTACGTGATTACAGAGCACACCAGTCTTCTATGGACGTAAGCTTTTAGATTATATTTCAGGAGAATATTTTGGTGTTAAATAGTACAGGTTTCAGTTTATTCCACTTTTGTTAAGGATTGCTTTCTGATTTATGTCAAATAATGGGTGGTAAAAGTAGATTTGAAGCTCACCAATTATAGAGTTGACAGACTTAATAAAAATTTTTTCCTTTGATTAACTTTAAGTTGAAGGACAACTTCAGGAGTATATAACTGAAGTAGATATGTAGTAAGGTGACATGAGAGACGATGCACTCCGATTTTCTGCCGCTTATCTAATAAATGAAATACATGTGCAATCTCTTGAATGAGTGCATTGGACTTATTCGGCAGTGTTGAACAATCTTTTAAATTTCTTCATAACAGCTTCCGTAGCCATAGTGATAAACCGAATGGTACCCTTTTCTTCCTATGCAGGAACACTAAGCACTCCCATCAACCCCTCTATGAATCACGATTGTAGTTTTTATAACTTCCAACATTTCCCTGGCCATTGAAAGTTGGTGGTGATTATTTTCAAAATCGTGATTTGTCCATGGAAAAAATGGAAGCCTAAGGATTTTCTATCTTCACTATAAGTATTAAGATACGTTTTGGTAAGGCTAACTATTCATGACAAAGTGGTTTCTATATATTTGACACAAAAGTTTACTGTGGTAGACGGTTGCTGTATTCAATGGATTTGTGTTTGAAATGTGCCAGTAGTGATCTATTCATCCATGTATACGATGCGAGCACGCACGATTAGGTGCGTAGATGGAACTGTGTTTAGCAATGATATCTGCTGTATTCCCCTTTGACATAAATAGAAATTGTTAAACTTAATAAAACGTCTGCGCATGTACCTTTTCTGGCTTTCACTACAGTGTGTACTTCGCAGAATCATCCAGTTTATCAGATTATTCGTTAAGGTGGTCGCTTAGTGAAAGATTGGACGAGAAAATAGTAGAACGGACGTTACGTTTAGGGTTTATCTATACGTTTTAAGCAGACTGTTCTCACAGACAGTTGTATGAATAAACGTGACAAAATATGCTATTAAATACAATTTTATTTAATACCAGGACAGAGGGCAGTCTTTATTTTAGTGACATGACAGTGGTAGAATAGAGTTAGCAGATGGAAATTGCGAGATCAAAGACATTAACTTGTCAGAGTACGTATGAAACATTTGTTTAATCCCATTTCAGGGTCATGGTGATTCAATAGTTGGTATTTGCTGCCATCCGTATGAAAGTCGGATGATTACTGCTGCAGCTGATGGAAGTGTCAATTCGTACAGCACACCAGAGGATGTTCTAAACTGGAAGGTTACTGTCCAGGTCAGTATACTTACGATTTAAAATTATTTTTTCAGGTGTTTTATAAAAAGACACTAGGGGAAGTTTCTGGTCATGGATGAGATACTGAAGGAAAATTATTCGTACACATTATCATGCCACTAAAAGAAGTACGCACTTCCACGTTTCCCCCGTTTACATAGATAAGATTTTGTGTCACAGAATTAAGGCTACGACTAAATTTTGTGAAAGACTGGATATGTTTAGAGGTGACAAATGTTAATAAAATCTTTTGAATCATCAAATGTATGAATTTACATGTAAGGAAGCCTAGAGTTGAAGTAGAGCTCAGCCCCCTAAATGTCGTGATGCCGAGGAAATTTTAGGCGTGCTATCTTAGGTCTAATTGAACTGTCTTTCCTAGTTATAAATGTGTTGGTAATTCACTCAGTAAAACAGATGACGACACTAGATATCTAGAGGAAGATAAATACAGAGTGTGAATCAAGAATGAAGGATCTGAGCTACCTTTAAGGAATCTATGCTGCTGTCAAATACAAACAAGCGTCGAATTAAGGGTGAAAAGTACGATCTCAAAAAATTCGAGGTTTCATTATTTTTCCGTGGCGTCGCAATTTTATCATTGTCTCGCTAAATTACTTTAAAAATAAATTTATTGCGATCATTAATCCTGCCTACGATGACGAAAAACGCGCAAGAAAATATCTACGCAATTAACCTGACAACTCATCCCGAGATTCAAATCGTGTATTGACATAGAATCAGGCATTTTCTTACAGTAATAATCGTGTTGATGTTATTTGGGCAGCGATTTCTCTTTTTTCGGAGCTTTTTTGTTTAACTGGTAACGATGTTCTCAGCAATGTTATTTGCTATTGCTTATTTTTGCCCTGACGAGGCGGAATTTTCAGTCCCACTTTTGTCAGGTAAAAACACTTATTGATCGCACTTTGAAATAAACCCCATCGCGAATCGCAACTCGACCTTGACAGCAATACTGGTACTTGCCGTTATTGGGGCTAAAAGAAAGGAATTTTTAGTATAGGAAGCAGGTTATGAAGGTCTATCTGTAGTAGTGACGTTTTGCATAATAAGTATAATGCATAATTAGTATAATTGCGTCAAATGAGATGTAGCGAGAAGTGAAAGACACGAGGCTTGAGGTGGACGTATAAGAAATTGAGTTGAAAGCAGATGAGTATGTTTATAGTTTTTTACCACAAATACAGCATTATCACACTATCCTACGTCGCATATCAAGGAAGTTCAACTTTCTTTTTATCTTACTGTGACATTATACTATTCAAATATAATACAAGGATGCTTAGATGAGCTTTCAAATAAGACAAGAAAAAGGCACGACCAAAAGTATCTAAGCGATCCCAACAGCCCGTCTATCAGAATCCGGGATATATGTTAAGATGCTTGTTCGAAATTCCAGACTTGAAAAGCGGTTAGTAGCAAAACGTAAAATAAGCTTAAATTTTAAGGTTTAGAAGATAGTAAACGGAATAACGATTGCAAGGAGCTATTTTACATGTAATTTACCTGATTCTTGTAAAAAAAACAGCTTTATTTTAAGTGTTTTTATCTGTAGACGCTTGGTATTGGTTGTGTGTGACTCTTCGAATGGAGTAATTATGACGTCATCGTAAACACATTTTTGAAATTTTTTGAAAATACTCCTGAATAAATTTAAGGAGAAGTCAGGAAACTTCAAAGAATTGGCCAAGTCGTTCATGAGTTGTCAGGGAAAATATAGGGCTACGGGGCTACAAGCCTCTCTCCCTTGTTTGGATAGGGTTAAAACCTTACAAATACCTTGAGTACTGCAAATTTGCTCTTAATGACGGGCATAAATCTGTGAAGATACTTTTTGATTACATAATGTGAGGGTAGGTATAGAAAGAGGTTTGCATACTCACTTTGTCTTTGTCTGATGGAAGTTATGCCCCCTTCTTTAAAAATGAACGCCGTGACTTATTTTCATTGAATATGTATGAGTATGCATCCTTTGTTCTTTATTTGATCTGGATACAATTTTTTTGTCCACTTTTATGTTGACTCAGCTTAGATCAAATTTCAAAATAAGATCAAGAATTAGTTAGGTACAGCTTTTCCAGAAACATTTGTGATGATAACCCACGATGATAAACTAGTTCGAAATTGTAATGAAATGCTTCTTCCAGAGGGGATCTAGCTTTTAACTTTGTAATTATTATTGAAAATAAGTCTGCTCAACACTTTTTTGTATGTTTATGGAAGAAGGTATTGACTAAGCTACGTCCATTAATGCAAGGAGAAATACCAGTATTGTCAATTGTCCGCGGAATTTTAATCTGGAATTAAATTACTCCACACTCTGTGCAAACACTTCTTCTGTTTCTTATATCACAGGGCAATGCTTCCGGGTTAACAGTGCATCCTTCTGGAAATATTGTTGTTGTCTCCTGTTTTGACGGAAGGTGCGTATGGTAGATATCTGACATCTGGTTATGTAGGCTTGATAAAAATAGGAATTCATAGATAGTTACGTTGATACTATCTTCTTTCAATGCGTATTAGTGCTTCTTTTGCCAAAGTTGATCACCTTAGAATTACGGCAGTATGGAACGTGTAGGCGCGTTGTTTCATTTTTTTAGCTTAACATTCTTAAGACAGTGGTAAAGTCCACATAGTAAGATTTCCATTGTTTTCCAATCGATTTATCTCATCGACCAAGCAGCACTCCTGAACTGGTTTCAGAGCCACCTAATTCTAGAATCTAAAGAAAAATATTAATTTGTAATGGGAATTAAAACTGATGTTATTTCGATAGTTTTGCAATGTTCTGTACTTCATTATTACAGAGGAGAGCATGAACTGTAGAACGACGAGAGGGGAATGGAAACCAATTGAAAATAGTGCCTCGAGTCAGTGTTCTTGAACACTGTTCCTGGGGGGGATCACAACGATATAGAAGGCTGGTCATTTTACCTTATTTGCCGTTACGAGAACCAGACGAATTTAAGATCAAGGGAATCGTTTTTGCAATATTAGTTGAAATTGTTTGTAAGAAATCGCCTGAACGAAAGAGAAGCTCCACCACCTTCATCTCAGATATAATGAGGTTCCCAGTTTTTGCTACGTCTTAATTTTATGCTTTGTGTGTGGCGAAGAAGGGATAAGCCTTTCTGTGGCCAGTCAAGCCTCAAGTTGATAGGGAGGAATCGATGGGTTTCAGAACCATTCCAGAGAATCTCTGTATGGTATGATTTGTAAGCAATGAAAAAGATGTCTCTTGTGTGTACATAACATGGAATTCCTTCTGCTAAGATTAGGTGAGTAGAAGGTACTCTAACGCAACTTTTAAAATTTATTTTAAGTTTATTGTAAACATGGACAGTGTTTCCTTCAGCATTTTCGATATGGGAGATCTTGGGTTTGATCTCTACCAGCGGCATGTGCATTTATGTTTATTGAATTATATGTTTTTATTTATTTACTTATTTATTTATTTACTTATTTATTTATTTATTTATTTATTTATATTTCGTACTACCACTGTACGCCAAAAAATGTTAGGTCACTTCGCTACTGATCAATGACGAAATTTCATTACGATTTTGAGACGCAACAACTGTATATGATGACTTGACGGACACGTTCAAGTGCACGTTCAAGTGCCTGCCATAATTACTACCCAGAAGAATTGCGAACGGAACTTTCGACAGGGCACTATGTCGCCTACAGCTGCGGTAAATCCCAGGGGTGCAAAGATGGTAAAATAACGCATGCAAAAGTTTCGGGTAAATAGGCCAACAGTCTTCGTGGTTCCCTCTGTAGTTCCGTATTTTAGTTGAATAGAAGGCCATTGTGTAGATGACTATCTTTTAATATCAGGGTGATTGGATCGAGTTTGTTATCAAATTCGACTTAGAAATACTCGAACAAAAGCCAACAGCATCGGCCGTGGTTTAAAAGAAATGTTACATTTGATTGATTTTGATATGGGGTTCTGAGACAGGTTTTATAATTGATACTATGGTGAGATGACTGGGCGATATTAGAATGTTGTGTTGGAGAGGATTACGATAATGGCAATATCTTAGCAATAGCTTAGTCAAGTGGAGACTGTAGATCAGTTGATCCATTGCGGTCAGGAGGAAGATTCGAAAGGATATCACCCAGGTCGTAGGAGAGAGAACAGAGAAGAAGAGGCCCAGCACCGAACTTGTTTCACAAAAGCGAGAAACAGTGGAAATAAAGAACCGTTAAGAATGGCTGGAATGCAGCGAATGACTGAGTGAGATCGTACACTTGAGATATTCTAATGTTGTTTACAAGCAAGTTTTGACAACGATTGTATTGGACGTTTGGAAACAGTTTCGCGATTGTGAATTAGGTTCACAGAACACGTGTATCGTCTTGAGATCAAATTAAGTACTTTAAATAAGTATCCTTCGGCTGTGCTCCGTCTCAGGTTACTAGTCCATTGTCCCATTTTGTTTGATTTTCAGTGTTTTGGTAGCTGATCTATGGTGCTAATACAAATTGACGTAGGGAATGAAGACAGGGAATTTCATATTATTCGAATAATTTTAAGAAATTATTAAGTTCAAAGGCATAAACAAACGCAAGTGATGAGATTGGTGGCAGTCTTAAAAATCGTTGGAAATCAGAGAAGGAGGAAAGTTGCTTTCTGAGGTCAAAAGCTCTTTTGAAGTGAGATTGAAATTGGTTCTGAGTAATATGACAGTTACACGAGTCTCTGGGTCATAATTAAGGCTTAACATGCTAAATATTTCGCTAAATATTTTTTGTTACACGTGCCTCAGGTTGGAATATGTCTCTCATCTAAAATTTTAGCCGAGGCTGCAATTGGTTTATTATTAATGTCAGATGTAAATCATCATTTCTTTTGCCGTCGATACGTTGGTGAATTACAAGTTTGCATGTAAAGCACATACCTAAGTACCCTCCCTTCCCGAACATTTTTTGGGGAAGGTGAAGTCCTACATTGGGGGGAAGTAGCCTCAGTTCTATCTTACACTACACCTTCTGTTAAGCAACACTCGCTCTAGGTTCATTATTTGAAAGCTAAGTCTTTCATTAAAATAAAACATAAGAAACTAGCAGATATACCCAGCGTTGCTCAGGATGTTAATCCATAATGATAAATACAACGTTTTAAAAATTCTATCTATGCATTTATTCTCATAAGAAGTTTATTAAGCACATATTGATGATTGTGAAAATCTCCACAAAAATCAAATGAAATAGTGAAAGGAATTCCAAAATTTGATGCGCATATATCAGCAAATTTATGTAGGAACACATTACAGTTCTAAATTGATCAAATGAATTGTCATTCTTGATCACTTGAAACGCGTAGTTTATGTTCTCACCTAAGAGTTTCATTGTAAACGGTGTTTGTTGTTCTGCCTCCTGCAGCCATGATGAACAAATATTTACCAACTCGAGAGCAGACAGCATAAAATTACCCATGTGGGAAGCAAGGGGTTTGCCAGTCAAGCCCAACTGTTTGCAATGACTGCCCTTGAGCTTTGTTAATTGTCATGCAGAAGCTAAGCTTAACTGGAAATTGAATCCGTTTAAATTCAAATGGAAGATCATCAGGAATAATGGGAACTCTTGGGATAAACCGAAAATGGTGAATTAAACCTTACGACGCGCATGGGGTCCACCCTGAGGGGAATTGTCCGGGCCCACCCTGAGACCGGATCTGGTTCCCCTAAATCGGGGTCGCCCGACAATTTTACTTTTATGATGCAACTCCGATTTCAGCTTCCTTCATCTAGAAAATGGTGTTTTAAACCTTTTGACGCCCATGGCTCCACCCCGAGTTGTGTTCCAATGTGCCTAAAACCTGCCCATGAGTATCAAGAACACACATGCAAAATTTGGTTGGATTTGGTCAACGGGTCTAGACTAGAAGATTATTTCCACAGTTGTTAACAACATACATTTTCCGGAATGACAATCTATATGAGATTCTACAAACGTTTGTCTCCCCGGTCTGGAGAAATTTAGGAGAATTTTCTACCCTCAATATATAATTAAATATTATCAACACAAATAATCATTCTTTGCAGGACCTATCTTTTTCCCCTGCCCCATATTAGTCTGACACCTCATTCGACCAGGTGGGAGAACGTAGGGCACCGTGATTATACAGTGGAAATATTTTTCTGCTCTAAGACCTGTTATGTTCTTTGTTTCTTACATAGAGTGAAGAGCGTATCCCAGTGTGTCAATGTATTACTTAAACACCATTGTAGAATACAGTCGTGAATCGTAGGTTATTATTACGATCTGACATCTTCCTTGCCGTGAACATTGTGTTTAAACGATGCCTTTGTATCTCTGTTTATCATTGCATGTTACAGCGTTCATTTTTTGGATGGAAATACTGGCCAAATAGTTAAGAAGACTAAAGCAACTAATAGTGGAATCCATGTATTGGAATTTTCTCCAGGTATTTAACACTGTTTTTACTACTAATTATCAGGTACCTAGACACTTATCATTACAACCTGTTACTTTATCTAATTTCGATCTTAATGGAAACCTATCCATGAGCAGATTTTGTGTGCAGCTTCTTTATGTAATCTTATATTGTTGATACTCCTTTACCCTCAGTATACCCTTGGCATTTGCAAAGGCAGCCGTACTATTGAGTTGATCTGTTTGTACACTGTAAGGGACTCTCAAAATAATACCAAAGTTGCCCAATCAAACCTTTAGAATGTTAAAAATCTAAATGTTTTTTTTTGTAAGATCTTAACTGTTTCAACAATTTCCCTCGCGCCCTCCAACAGAGATGGAAAATATTAAATTCAAGGTTTCCAATGTATATTGAATTAGAATTGATAGTGATACCGATCTTTTTTGCTTTCTGATCACTTTTTATCATTCTGAACACTTTGCAGATACATCTTTGCTTGCGGCTGGTACGCATGAAGGCAAAGTCTATATCTTCAAATACGATAAACGCACTCACGACTTAGATCCCATCGGAATCGGCAAGGTATGCCTTTAGTTCGTCTTATCATATTATGATATCATTTCTTAGCTAGAGTGTTTACATGTCTAGAAAAACACACTAATCCGATGATATATTCGCCGTGGTTAATTCAACGAAAGTTTGACGGGATCTCCAAACTCCAGCAGTCCCCGCTGCTATACAGCTTGGCTTTTAACCCCACCATGTTCTGTATTTCTTCTTTAGATTTCCTGTTTTCAAAGATATTGCTCGACAGTATTGGATAAACCTACCATTGCACTAAATGCTCACACATTTGTAGATATTTAACGTTAGTGGTGGTGTAATACTATTTTGTTGACGGAGTCAGTTATGATCAATTAAGCTCAAGGGACAATAAACTTGATGACATTACACCGTGAAAATTTCATGGCTATTTACGTTTGACCACGTTCCCGTTCAAATTGATTCATGTGACATCTTTTGTATGATCTCAACAGCCAGACGGGTCGAGAAATTACTCTTTTTATATATAGGAAGTGATCATATCCCTAAGAAATTCCTCTTCCTGGCAGCTCGACGAAGATCGCATTGCGGGAACCTTGAAAGATCTTTTCGCTATTTACTCAAGTTTCAAGTTTCAAGTTTATTTTTTCACCCAACAGCAACACATTTATTTACATCAAATATGGAAGGCTACATACAACATGAGAATCCAAATAGATATAGTCAATTAAAATGTATTAATAGAGCCAGCACCAGATTGAAAAAGGAAATGCCATGGGTAGGAGGAGGTTCTCAAATAGCTAAAGCTAATACTAGGAGACCTCCCCCATTACCAAAGCAGAGTTGCTAAGAGCAACAAAGCAAAAAAACATGTGAACAAATAGAATGCAAGAGATGAATGACATCCAGTCTAATGAGAAGTCAGTTAAGATCGAGATACACTAGTAATTTACTCAGTATAGGAAATTTCGCCAAGCCCTGTCAATTTCGGGCAACAATAGTCCTCCTCCCCCACCCAATTTCATTTCAATGATCAGGCTCCACCTGATCCTCAGTACACAAAATTGTTTGACGTATGTATACCAAGCCTAGTTTCATCGACTGTACTAGTTAAGAAGTATTACCAATATCCAGAGGTTTCACTCATATGTTCTCATTTAGCAAAAGTCTTTTTATACATACTTTGCGTTTCTGATTAATCATTTAATTTGTTTGTGGTAGATTTGTGTTTGTTCGTTCGTCAAGTATGGTATTCATTACTGCCTAACGATTTCGCCAGACACTTGTGACGTCAAAGAAAACGTTTAATGGCATAAATTAGATTTGAGTTTGTCATAGGACGTTGAAAATAGTGCTTGTATGAGTGAAATGTTACCTTCGCATGAGGTCTGAAAAGCGTGAAAGTTGCGAACAAGTACATAATCACAGCCAAAGTTGTTTGTACGACACATAACAATTTGATTAGCTATTTTTGTAGGGCTTGCGTACCGGTAGACACGCAAAGCCGACAATCTTTTCGTCTTCAGTTAAAAATTTGCTCAATATATTTCTGTTAAGTTTCTGTGTAAAAAGGGTATATTCAGAAAACGAGTATTTTAATAATCTAAATATTTATATGTAAATTTCAAAATATTCAACTTTTATCCTTTAAATCCCTTTTTCGTCATGTTACCTACAGGGTCTCTCGGCTCCTATTAGTACTCTTGATTGGTCAATGGACAATAAGTACATTCGTGCTCAGTCCTCGGCTGCTGATATTATATCATGTAAGTATTTTGTAGTTCTCTGATCTCACAGAGTAAGAATAGGTTTGGTCCTGATAATAAAAAGTAATCTGTGTTCTTTATTCTAATCGTGTTTCTTATTTGATGAGATTTTACTTGCTACCCTGTCATAATTTTTGATATTTTAGTACATGTTTGGCGTTTACGTTGGTTTAAAAAATTTGTGGATGGTCATTGCTGAAATTTACCAAATTCTTTTGTTACATACTCACAAGATTCACGGTAGCTTGTGTAAGATCATGTTTTTGAATGGTGTTTCCTTGAAATTATGTGCTTAGGGTTAGTGAAAGGTTCTTAGATTTTCACCTTAAAAACGAAAAAGACTGTTATTTGAAGGCGTTTTAAAAAATAAGGGTTAATTTGTCGTAATAATGCAGTTGTTAAGTAACTTGTTTGTAAAATCATTAAAGTGCCTAACATTCTTACATTGCGTGCACTTATACATACAGTAATTTGAGAATCAAATTATTAGCCAGTGGGTAAAGAAGGGACAATTGTATAGAATGCAACAGAAAGGGTATACCAGAGTGCGTTTGACTTATGAAGGGAAGAAGTAAATTAAAGAAAAATAGGTTTATATTAGGTATCGTTTATAACGAGGTCAGAAAGACAAATAAGTTTCATGACAATGAAACGACAATGAAACGACCTATTACTTCAATGTTGATGCCAAAGAATTGCTCATGTTCAAGCCACATCTGTCAAGTTGAGACAACGAGTAACGGCAAGGTCCAAGTCCTGCTATTCCTGTGAAAGGCCGCTACTAACATATTTGATGTGATACCCTTTATCACACAAGATGTATGATGTGTACGCACCTGTGACACCGGAGAAGTATAATGTAGGCGTCAATCTGTCGTTATTTTTTGTACACAAGGCAATCATCTGCAGATTGACGCTGTGAGTAGGTCGTTTGTAGTGATACCTTTTGAAATTCGTTTAAAGAAAGCGCTAACTTCTCTTGGCATACTTTCCATTACTTTATGTATACGCTTGCTTATTTCTATACTGTACTGTACTCTACTTTACTTTCCTGTGTTATACTGTTCTGTTTTGTACTTTATAGTGTTGTGCTGTAATGTACTGTACCTTGTTGCACCCCATGCTTCTATGCTATACTGTACGTTACTGTACTGCATGTTACAGTACATTAAAGAGACGTCGTTGAAACTGTTTCATAGTAAGTTAAGCGTTACTCTTGTTTCTAGGGCACGTCCCGGATATGGTTTTAAAATCGCAGTTCGACATGCGCAATGAACGTTGGATGACTTATAACTGCTCTCTTGACTATATGGTAGCAGGTAAGCAGAAGTAAAATATATCCAGTGCCCTACATCATATTGTCAGCTTTACCCCTTCGGAAGGTGTTAACCGATGATTGGTTAGAAGATCATTTGTAGTCAAGGATGTCATTGTCAACGCTGCGTAGGTTACTTTCATCGTTTGGCCATGTGCTTTAAATGGTCAGCGATACCACGCCTTTAGAGCCGAGCACTCTTGTGGAGGAAGAGATGGGAATATCTTACTTTACCATATCACTCTAATCTCAAAGGCGTGTCATCTGTACTTTTGGTATCAGCACAAAAATATGCATAAAGTTAAGCAACATACTCATCATACTTAGGCGTTCATCGTAGTCAACGGACTCATGGAGTACCTGTGGAATATTTCGTATTGAATTTCCAAATCAATGAGTCAATAGAGATATGGCATTACATACAATGATGATACATTGACTTATATGGATGTAGTAGCATCTATGTATGAATATAATGCACTATCCTATTCTATTTTATTTTATTTATTTTATTTTATTTTATTTTATTTTATTTTATTTTATTTTATTTTATTTTATTTTATTTTGTTTTATTTTATTTTATTGTTTGCTTTTATCTTGTTCGCTGTTCCCTGTTACCTCCCTAGTACCGTATGGCCAGTTTGTTGAGTCTAGTTATGCAATGAATGGTCGTCTTTATTGGCAAGAGAAGACAAGACAGGTTCTGGGGGCGTGATCTCATTGGCTCTGTTTTTTACTTTATTTTTTACATAACTTTTTGATTGGTTGGTTATGAGGCAATTGTGCATCTATTTATTTGGCTGTTGTTTCTATTTCACGTTTTTGATTGACAGTTGTCAGGAAAATCAGTTTTGATCATCAAAATCGCCCTTTTGCATTTGGAATATGTCACGAGAGCTCCATGGGCTAGAGGTTATTGGTGAAATTTTGTTATTGTGGTTGTTATGGTTGTTGTCGGACGTATTTTTAGAAAAAATTTAAAGTGGAAGAACGAAAAAACGTCTGTAAAAGTATTCCAAGAGAAAGTAGCACTTGACCGACGTACTATACGAACATTTAGCAAGAGTGGAAAAATATGTCATATACACGCCCCCATAGTCTATGATTTGTATTATTTGTTTCTCATGTAGGTCTGTGGACAGAATCTAAATTCAGCAACCCAGAAACCGCCTATGCTGTGACTGTGTCAAGATCGCATGGGCTGACTGCAAGGGGTGACATCCAAGGAAACATTCGTTTATATACCTTCCCTGCTGCAAAAGGAATGGTAAGTAGGTATCCCTGGGTTTTAATTATGACAGAAGTTTTGTCTGTTGAAAATTGAATGTTGTCAGTTACTCTAACACCAAAATTGTATTATGTAATTTCAGACGTCCCATTTCTTTTGTCTATAAAAAGCATAAAGCTCGATAAACCGTACTCGTTGTGGCTATTGCAAGTTGGGAATCGTGCCAACCGATTCTTTCCCTGGTTCCTAAGTTTGTTTTTGCATCTGGCCCATCCGCCAACTTCACAATTTTAAAACCCGGCAAACTTTGATCATCAGCTATCCCATCGTTACAAGATTTCTGTACTGTTTTCCCATCGCTAAGTTCCTAATTTTCAGACAGAGCTACATGTGACCGGTAAAGGAAGGCTAAATCGACATTTTGACAAATTACTTTGGGAGTATTGCAATTCCCAACGTGCAAAGTGGCCACGCACTCCTATGGAAGCGTCAAAGTAAGCAGATTACTCAATAATGTAACATTATTACACAGAATACCATGACATGGAATATAACATAAATTTAGCTAAATTAAAGATATTGTTAGCTTATTGATTACAAGAGTTACAATGCTAATGATGCTGGTTTTCTAATTTCATTTTCATTTCAGTCTTCATTTTTTACCCCCTTATCAATCTCGATCTCATTTGCAGGCTCCATTTCTTGATAAACATACGGCATCTAATTCAATCAAATTTTTAAGGATATCTCCCGATGGTCAAACAATTTTGGCTGTGGCATCAGAGGAGGGCATTGTTTATGAATGGACCTTATACTGACTCGTTGGAACGTCAAATGTAAGCTATTATACGTTTCTCTATTTGTAATCCTACTAAAACAAGGAATAGTAGTAGTGATGTTCATAGTTATTCCAGTAGTTGTAGTAGAAGTACCTCCTGGTCGGTTATGAAAGGGAGGGAGATGGAGTAATAACTTCATTCCTGTGCTTTGATTCCAAAATAGAGTCAATAAGTATATGAAAGCACCATTCTTATTGTTGAGATTACTGACTGAATCTTTAATAGTGGATAATGCGCACAAAGGCTCAGTTCATACTTAAGGAGACCGGTAGGAAAGAAAGGATGAGGTCCAATGTGTTAGATCAAAGTTAGAATCGAATGTAACTTCAATGGGGGTGGGGTGGATTTGAAACATATTTTTCGTCTTAGTTGTTCTTTGATAGAAGCGAATACTCAGTCCCCTGTTTTGAGAGTACTCTTGTTGTTATGACACCAATCGTCTTTATTGCCATACATACATGTCTTACTTGCCATTGCCCATTTAGTGTCATTACAGATAATATGTTTCGTTTTGTATTGTCAGGCTATACATCCTCAGTAAATGGATAAAAAATTGCGGTCCCTATGTAAAACTCGTCGGAAATATCCGTTGCAAATCATCTTCCGCCCTATAATCTGTTGATGCAGTTGACTTGACGTCCTCCGGAAAGATAGGAAATTGTTAAATGTTGACTGTGGCAGAGAGAAAGGTTATATGGCAGATAACAAGGATTCATGGCATAAAGTAAGAATATGTGAGAGATAGAGAGAGGGCAAGGAGAGCAGATGGTTCATGAAAGAGAGCAAAACTAATCAATGCATCCTATGGATCAGTTGTTTAAGTAGTTTGGTTTGGACTGAACAACGGTAACGAAAGAAGGCAACAATGCGTGGTAGCCGCAGTTCAGACATACTTAAAAACTATCTTAATCAGAGGAATGTGATTATGCTATATGTAATTGTTACCCTACTTGTCAAAACTTATTGACGTTGCATTTGATGGATTGTCTGCAGAATGTAAGATAGTAGGCATGCAGTTATTAAGTTGAAGGTGGAGTGTAAAAAAGGATAGTCGTCAAAGCGCTTTCACTACAACATGCTTGAATTGTAGTAAGCGTCGAAGAGAGTTTAAACTGTGGTGCTAAGGTATTGTTTTCTGTCAATTTCGTGCCGATTTCAGATCTCGGTTTTGAAATTGTGGCTTACCGTATCCTCTTTTATGCGGTCTTGTATTGTTTTGACATTATGGGAAGGTATTCGTTAAACGAATTTTGAAGGTCTCTAAGCAGTTCTTGTACCCTGCTGTACACCCTGTTGAATCCAGATAAAGAATTATGTAGAAAGGGGAGACAACTCAAGTTGTTTTGTGGCTTTTAAGGTACAAAATTCCAAAGAGTATATGCGTTTTACAGAAACCCTTCGTTAATAACAATCGTGACACCATGATTTTCATCAAATATTCAGACTTTTTGTCTGCACATAATAATCAAAGACATGTTTAACAATGGTCGGGCTTTAAATTTCATACTTGCTGGGCTCGATGTTCCCTTTCTTTGCTTAACCAAGAGGTCTTCACAGAAGCTTAGGATTTATTGTTTTATTGTATGTCTCCCAGACGCTGAAGCGGGTTTTAGTAACCTTTTCAGATGACATTAAAATATTCTCTCAGCTACCTAGTTGAAACCAGTGATCAAGATATTTTATATCAATGGGAACAAACTTGTTATTGTAGGCGAAATTTTGTCACGGAACTTTGCAATGCAAGCTTGTCGTTAAGGCTGTACAAGGGGTCAAAAACTGTTATTTTTTTACATATTCAAGAGTTTGGTGTTCATTGTTAAAGAGTTTAAGAGTTTTGGGCTTTTGATGTTTCTTTATATTGTATTGATGTATTGATTATTATTCCAGTAAAAATAAATAAAATCAGAATATAAACAATTAAAAGCAGATTAGAAAAACTTCTCACCTACCTGCATGAATACATTGTCCTGAACTTACAGTAGGTTTTGGTATTTAAGACACTAAGCAGCCGTTATTCAGTATGACCATTAGTCTTACAATATTGCTCCCGAAAGAGTTATTGGTATGATTTCGATCGATTTTCGTTTTTTCTTCGATGTTATTACACTTTCATGTAATGTTTCGTGATTGTCATCTTTCAACAATTATTATCTATAGAAGATCTTCAATGTTATTGGAGGTGGGGCTAGAATTTTCTTAGGAGTGGTAGATGTTACAAGGAACGTTTCACGGGTGATGATGGAAGATGAGACTAGTAGTAATCCCTGACGTACTTCGCATATAGTACTTAAAACTGACGTCGCAGGCTGTGGGAAATCACCAGCTTGAGAGTATGTTTCATATACGTAATCTATGGAAATTGCAGAAGAATATCTTTCATAAACGTCGTGATATGCTCTTTAAAACTTGACGTGTGCCCTTCGAGTTGTAATTATTTAAACTAGGTTGGAATTTTATGAACGTAGTAAAACAGTGTTCACTTAAGATCTATAGCGGATTTAAACAGTCGTCACTCGCAATGGAAGAAGCCTTGAGCGCACGTGTTTTTGTACACAGGTTTCGAATAATCACTGTGATGTAATAGGAAAGTCAGCGAAGTTGCAAATGAAATACTCTTCGAGGGAATCAAGGTAAAACCTTTTAATAGAGTTGTAGGCAGTTATCAATTGGTTCGACAGGATATACACGTGGGTCATAGCTGCAGCTATCCTCGGAAAAGACGGTCATTGGATGCTCAAACTGACTGTAGTCTCAGTAACAATAAGTCGTTCACCCAATGCGTCATCTAATGAATTCATCATATTCGTGACCAACTTTTGAGTTTTTAGTGAAGTCGGTTTGTTTTGGTGCTTTCTTTCAGACAGCACCATTTCCTCATTCGTTTTGCATACCGAGCTGGGACTTATACTTCTGTTTTCCAATCAATTTCTTATGTGATAGTATCCCTGCCTTGTCACGTTCTGATAGTGATGTAACTAAATGGAAATGCAGAAGTTTATTTGCTTGTGCGTACACATTTAGGAACCCTGTATTTACGACATGTGACAAAATTTAGCGGCTTTTAGTTCCCTTATACCTCCTTGGGGTTAAGGAAAGTAGTAGGGTGTATTGTTTGAGCACTTATTTATCCGTAACAACACCGCCCCACCTCACTGTGTATACGGCATGAATGCATTGTGCTTAATCAGATATGCTTGCATGTAATGTATCTACTGCACATAAGCTACAATTTTAGTTTAGTAGGGGCAATTTGGTGCTATGCTATGCCGATTTAAAAGGGCAGATGGGATATTTCAATTGAAGGACCTAGTTTTTGTATATGGTTATCAAAAGGAGAAATTTATGGGTCATGTTATTCTTTTGGGATCGGAAGTAGTGTATAATGGTAATTTGTAGTTGAGAATTTTGTGTACACACAACTCATATATATACGGAATATGAATGTTCGTAAACATGTGATATGTATAATAGGCCTATTATTTATATTGTAAATTGATCAAATATTTGTGTAGAAACCAAGACCCTGGTGGTCTCATTACATGCTATGAACTGTGGTCTTTTCATTACGTTTAAATTTATATGACCCTACAAGTCACTTCCTGTTTGCTACGGTCAATCGTTACGTAAAGATGTTGCGATCAGTTTCGAATATTTTCAATCAAAACAGACATGATATCAAATGTGATTTTACATGACTTTCTTTCTGCCTCTTTATTAGGAGATACCATGCAGGTTTTGGATAAGTCTTGGAGCATTGCCATTGTTCCGGTGCTTAATACAGCCAATTTTGGTGCGGTATTCGACGCTTAAGAATATCTTCTGAAAACCACTACCCTGTTCCCGAAGGAGAGAGCATTTTGCTTATGCTTTCACTCTTTGTGACTTCGATTACAGAGTCTCATACATCAGTAGCAATTTTATAACAGTATGTATCCTTCACTTTAAAAACAGAAGATGTGACCGGCTTATTTTGTACCAAACTTTAAAGGTAACTTAATCACTGTGAAGTATTTCAACTGAAATCAGCCTGCGATTCCACAACCTTTGATCGGAAGGACTGCTACCGCCCTTTATACTAGCTTTGAAATTGATGTGTTACCATGAAGCTCGTCAATATAATTCTTTTTTAAATGAAGGATTTTTAAGGATTTCTGTATTAGAACCGAGAAAAGAAAAGCAAATTGAACATTAACCCAGTAGAGCCTCGACTTGAAGGTAGCGTAGCATGGTGGGAAATTCATTCCCTGTACCCTCCTTTAAGGCCAGTTTCCACAAGCCCTTCTTCTATTCGACCGATCTATAACAACCTCGACTGCCCAGTTTCGTTTTCCCTCGATTCATTTGCAATTTATCGACAGTTTTCAACGGCATCGATTAAGTAAAAAGTACCCTCGCAGTGACAAAAGTACCAAGTGTCAACATTCTCGCTCTGGCATGGCAAAACAAAATTCATTAAGTAAACTTGTGCAACAAGTTTATGTTTAGAGAAACTTTTACCGGGTAAAATATAAATATGTATACTGGTGTGGAAGAGAAACATCATTGGACAATTTGTATAGTGACTGACCGCAGGAGTGAGATTATCAACTATTATTCCGCGCTCGTTGTCAACAATCAACAACTGCGTCATTGTGCCGTGTATGTAGGAACGCGAGCTGATTAAGTGGCAACAATCTGTTATTTATTCTGATATGCGTAATTGCACACCTAGAGATGAGTTCACAATTCAACTTCTATAGCCGAGAAAAACAGTAAGTCTACAGATGAACAAAAGTTCACGATCGTGGGATTGTTTCCAAGGAGATATGATTTGCGCTCAACCCCCCTTTATAGCATGCTCCATTTCTCTAGTCGCCTCACAATCCCTTTGGTGACATAATCTTCTATTTCTTCTGCTTTTTTGGAAACTTATCAAATATTTATATTATGTTTTGTGTGCGACTGTCGTGAACTGTAAAAAGTATCTTTGTGGAATTGAAGGCAGTAACTGTGTTATATCTTTCTCTGGATGAAACGCCGCACGTCGATATTCCAGTTAGAGTTATATAAGGATGGGATACGTCTGGTTTGATCACCGTTCTATTGCTAACTGATAAACTAAGTATTTACAATCAGTATATGGTACAGATATGGAACTCATTCTATCGCATACAAAGTGATTAAACCGGAATAGGATGATTTCTGTTGGGTACTACAGGAATGTTAACCTACGCAGGTAAATACAAACTTACGAATGAATCACTAACATTTGTGAGAACACGAAGAAAGAAACCTCGGGATATGCCTATTCAAAGCGCAGTCTTGATATGTTCAAGAAAGCAAAATACAATTCACTAAAACAAATTCTTTGTGGCAATTGCTATCCTGAGCATGTCGTCGACTCGACTATTTCGTCATAACTAGCGCAGAAAGCCTTTTGGACCTATGAAATACCCCATGTACTTAAAAGTGCCCTGGCTTGGTAACGATTTCCATAGATTTGAGAAACAGAGTGGAGAGGCCATAGACAGATATTTGGCCAAAAAGGAAGCATTTTCAACTAAACCTTACACAAAAAACACAAAAAACCCGTTCTGTTGCACACTCTTACATCAATTAATGCTACGCTTCTTATGTTGGGGGCACGACTCCTAGCTTAGTTGGCAGAATAAAGCGGCATATGCCTTCTTTTATTTGCAAGGCCTCAACTACTATAAGGAAGAGCCATTCAACGTTTATCTCTGATAGCGCTTCCTAGATATTGGCAGCATGAGCAATAATCCTTCAGCGCACTAATTGCCATCACATAATTTGCGATGCTCGCGTTCTTTCTCTTGCAGGTAACGCACTACGAGCGTCTTCGATCGATGTTGACAGATTCTTGGCCTTGCTTAGTGGTGTTCTAGATAATGTTCCCTCACGTGGCTACAGATTCCTGTAATTTGTGCAATGCAACAGTGTTATTTTACCTGCTGTTCCTCCCGAGCCATGGTTACCAGATTGAACACATGGTTTGACAAGGTCGGCAACCATGATTGCCATTCCTATTATTACTGCTGCTTTATCTTTGTCGTGAACAGTAGTATGAGACTGGCACTGTTGCTTTGGAATGAGTGCCTACTGTTTTACTGGTCGCGCACAATCACGAAAAGTTTACTTATGTTGCCAACAATTGTCCTCCAATGATCCCTGCCCTTGATTTTTGTTTCTAAAACTCTACATACACAGTATATAATTCTAACATCAACATCATCAAATAGCTTACGTATCTAGCTGCCTTTACCAATAGCAAAGCCTGTGTTGTGGCTGTCAATGCTGGAACCAAAAATCTTGAATAGTTAAGAGAGAGAAGAAGCATGATGCACAATTTCTGGAAGCCGTGTAAATCTTTGATCCGAAGCCTCTGTTGTTGCTGTCAATGCTGGAGCCAAACATCTTGAATAGGTAAGAGAGAGAAGAAGCATGATGCACAATTTCTGGAAGCCGTGTAAATCTTTGATCCGAAGCCTCTGTTGTTGCTGT